>NIUQ01000160.1:0-70083 GCA_002796945.1 Plectus sambesii | reverse complement strand
AGATACTGAGGGTTTGCGGCAAGTTTTCGGAGTAGCGCGTCATGTGGCATTGATCCATATTTTCCAAGCAAAACGAACGGTTCGCATTGAGAAGCGAATACTGTCTCTGTTCGATTGACAAACTGAAATCCACAATTAATTGCGAAACTTGCAATTTTGTCACATTTCACTAAATGAGTTTATTATATGAAAAGCTTTAGGTGCGGCGAATTAGCTTCGTCCGATCCATTAAAGCGCATGATTACCGCGTGAAGGGAATTCTTAGTGCGTGTTTTTGCGCACTAACGACGACAAGTTCTCCCTGTTTTTGCAAATTTTGGGAAAGAGCACTTCGTTTCTATAACCCGCTTTGGAACAATTGAAAGTTCCCAAATAGGTGAACATTATTTTGACACCAAACTGAAATAGGTCCATAGGCATCTGATTGAGTGTTAAACTGAAAATAAGCCGATATAAACTAGCTTTTGCTTCTTCTTATCTGGGAAACATGGTTGTAGCATTGTGAATATTGATTATTTTGCGATACAAAGAGCTTCTTCGGAAGGAGCGATGAAAGAGCCGTGCGCATAGCTAAAACCGGAGTGCTTGGGCGAGATTGAACAACTGGGAGAAGCCGGGAACCATGAGCGAGTCAACATAACTACATAAAATATCCATGGTAATCCTCCATAAGTGGAGGAATCGGAAAACTAAAGACCTTTTTTCTGGCGCGCGCATTTTGGTTCTGCAGGAGCGTTACCTTTAGCAGATCGAGCTGCGCTCTGACCGACCTAACCGCCTTTATTTCATAATTTCTATGATAAAGAGTATGAAGACTATGCAGTAACGTGAATAGACTGATTGATAGACAATATTCTCTTTGTTCTTTTTGAGAAAATACAAAGCTATGAATACGTCACATCCTTATGAATATCATTTTGCAGCACAGTGGTTGTGAGGTCTTCTTTTCAAGAAAGCGACGGAAAAATGAAAGTCATTGACAAGATTGTAACTTAGCTTTACGGAGTATCAAGACGACCAAATATTAAAATGGCACACCAAATGCGCAGCATCATTGAAAAGGGAGTTGGGTGCTAGTCTGCTGAGCAAACTGCGACTCTTCTGTCTCTGCGTTTTTTGCTGTCAGCTGTTCATATAGGATACGTCGCCTTTTATGCGACTAAAGGCATAACAGATCGAGCGCATCATGTCGTATTCGTTCCCTATATCGTGGTCGAAAGAGCTGCAATCGTGGTATTTGTGGGAAATTCACATCTATGGACTGGCAGTCGCCTGGTTCATCGTCGGCCTCATCGCCTTTGCTGTGGCGCTTAATATTCGATCTGAGGTTCGTGTTCGAAACATTGAAAAAACACTAAGCTCATCATGTTTATCATGAAGCTGAAAATACACCATTTTTACTTTAATAAAGATACTTTTTTAATTCTAAAGGGACATGTTCTAATTCTAATTAAAGGCAAAATGTCCTCTTTGAATTTAAAAATATCCTAAATAAAGTGAAGCGTTATAACTTGTATAACTTTTTGACAGAGATATTCACTGTAGATGCTTGCAAAATATTATAAATTAGGTTGTGATACTAGGCCTTTTAACGACTGATATTGACTCTGAGTGGAGGTTCAGCGATTTCGCAATCTTTAAACTTGAGTAATTGAACCCGCCGATTCCGATTCCGGAATAGTTATTTTCAAAAATCGGAAGCGGAAATGGAACCAGAAGGTAGATTATTCTGGGACTCGGTAAAATGATCGAATACATGCATACATCTCGTATTTTTGGTGTAACAGTGCAAATGATAATGAAGCTTTATCACCTAGACAGCCAAAAATCAGTGAGTAATTGACTGTGACAGTTCTCCTGTGATAGTCGTCAGGATTTCCTCTTCATAAAACGTCAACAACTACTTTGAGTTAACCGGCTCAAATTTTATGGAAAAATAGGACTAAGCGGAATCGTCTTTTCCAAAATTATTAACTCTCTCTCACTTTGTTCAATCAGAAAACAGAGATGCTGAATTCATGTTCAACGTCACTGAGGGCGCACACAGTGTACATTCAATAATGACAATAAACTGGTAATGTTCAGTATATCTAGGAAATCTTAAGTAATTAAAGAAGGTCGTCATGTGCGTTTCAGGCTCGAGAGAAGGGTCTATTGAATCGAGTATGCGCGTATCTCTGTCTATGCGCCATCCTACGCGCCATGTACTTGCTGATCGATCCGTATGAAGCCAAGGAACGGACGGTTCCCTTCTTTTCACGCTTCCTCTACGTTGTCATCCATCCGGTGATGTTGCTCATCTTCGCCCTGGAATTTATTTGCATTACCCGACTGGTGAGTCCGCCTCTGAAATTATTTTAATATCATGCTACAGATGCTTCGCTATCTATGTAAATATAGTGTCCATATCGTGAGGTGTAACGATTCCAGTTCCGAAACCGTTACACGGAAAGGAGAGCTGTGCCATATTGCAAATATCGTATTGCTTCCAATAGGCGCCTTGGGCGATTATTCTTCAACCTAGGCTTGAGGGAACCGATTATTGGAGAGTGGGCGATTGTTGGAAGAAATAAGTTAACGGTACCTTTGCTCAAATTTTTTGCATTTAGGTCGGTCAACGCACAAAGGCAATCAAATCGTTTGACAACGTCAGTCTGCTCCAGTTTCTAACTGTAGTCGCTTCAATTGTGTTGGGCGTCTTCGAAGTTCTCACCAGCATCTATCCTACCGGCCTGCGAGCGGCATATGCGCTTCTGCAGCTGCTATACTGGCTGGCCCATTGTGGCATCACTATTAGTTACCTTCACTGCGGCGTCATTATGCTAAGAGCTTTGGCGAAAAAGGGCGAGTGTAACAGTTATCACTTGAGAAAAGGTATGAATATTGGTTAATTTATAGAATGTTAGTTTTCATTCGATTATTTTGATACAAAAGAAGATGAGGTAGATAAATTAAAATATTTTAGTAGATACATCTTTAAGTGACATTCATCATACATCATCTTCACTTGCATAAGAACAATTTCTAAATGAAACAGGACATTTTTCAATTCAAAGGAAACATTTTCCAAGTCAATTCGGTATGGTAAAATGTCCTTAATAAAGCGGAAATGGCAGAAAGTACACAGAGTTGCAAATATCCTTTCTGAATCAGTGGCTAACGCAAGTAAAAGTAGCAGCAAGATTTGTTTCAGATCCTTATCAAAATAAGAGAATAGTAAATAGAAAAATAAGCCTATGAATCATTTCAGGTGAATATCTCAACAGTACGAACATTCCCGTGCCGAAAATCCGAGTTACAGACGAGAATGAGTGCTCGAGAAGTCTAAGGAGCGACTTTTCAAGTTGCCTCAATTCCACAGACGACGTAAATAAGAGCTCTCTTAATGAGGATGATGGTAAGAGTTTTTTTTGGCAGAGTGCCATTTTATAGCATTTCTTGCATAATAGTGTTTTCCTCAGTTGCACTGCCAGTGATTGGCGACTGCGGAAGGATGGGCAATTGAGGGGAGGGTCATCGTCAGCGATCGTCAGTGATGCTTGCCTCTTGAATTGTTTTGCATCTGTCAGTTTTCAACCGACTTTTTTTTCACTTTCCAAAAAATAATTCATAGGTTTATACGCTCTAATAGTCATACAAATTTATTACTGGACCACCTTCGGCGGCTGCTCAGCGGCGAGTTTGTACGTTTGCTGGGGTCAGTCAAACTATGGTCTACGTGAACATACATAGAATAACGAACAAATACGATCGCATTATCGCGTATTATTTTTTAACCTTTTATTGATGCGGCCTACATCTGCATAATTTAAAGACTATTGGTGCGTCTTCCCACGCAAAATAGAGCTTTGTTTTGTGTCACAAGTAACGTTGAGAATACAGGAACATCTAATTGAGGGCGACAAAGTTAGGAAGGGTTTAATTATAATTGATTTCTGCTCTAGTCACTGCAGGCAGCAACGGTCAGCAGCAGTCGGTGAAATCAGTTCCTGTGGTAGCCGTCGTTCTGCCGGCGGACATTACTCGCGCCACTGAAGACAAGAGAAACCTTTTGCTGAAGCAAACTGTTTACTGCCTTTACTTCACCGCATGTCTGTCGCTCTTTCATTGCGCGTGGCTCGTTTATGAACAAATCGCCCGTCTCATTGGATGGGAAAAGCTAATTTCTTTACCTCTAATATGGCTCGTCATCGTCACTCTCTGCAGGTACTGTATAAAAAAATTGAGGCACGATATGAAATTTCCCCTCTGCTACAAGTATGCGCTCTTGATATAGTTCGCCTCCTCTAGCCACTCAGCGGATAATAATTCGAGTGTAAACGACGAGTTCTATGGCGCTTTTGTTTGACAGTTTTCCCAGAAAATGTGCAAACATGACGCGAGTGTTAGCTTGCGTGTTCCGAAAGATAATAATTTTTTTATGAGCAAAAAATTTTCCGAGTCATGCATTCAAATATGCCGCTTTAGCAGTGCGCAACCCGACCTTCGTTGATCCTTAGATTAGAGTGCTTCGAAATTGGTCAGTATCTGGGACGCCAACCACAGGCTTATTATCAGAATTTAAAACTTCTGCGTTAAATAGTCTCCTGATTAGCATAAAATTCTACTGATGTGAATGCAAATGAAACCAGAGTTAACCCTTTTCGGGGCATCACGCAATAGGTAAATCGTTTCAGCCCAGAACGCCTCCTACTTTAAGTGAAGCCAGGTTTTTGTGCCCCGTCTAAAGCGACTGTGGCACAATTAATTACAAGCATTTTTCAGATTGAGTGAGCTGCTCTGGGCTTTCTTGATGGCCTACACCGTGCAAAGGTGTTTTAATCGCGTCTAGGCCGACGTAAAAGCTTTTGCTAACAACATCGGCGTCCGCTCTCCGAGTCTCAAGACATTATTGAGACTCTTAGCAAACTAAGAGAGAGCCGGAATGTGTGCTTGTATCAATTTAAATCTTCGTGCGGAAGAAATCGACGCACTACGAGTATCAATTTCGAAGAGATAAAATGCAGTCATTCGTTTCATATTCGTCAATTTTAAACTTGCCGAAACAATGTTAGAAACGCTAATTTTTTGGTTTTATGTTCAAATTCTTGTTTCGTTTGTCAGGAAGCTGACGAATACAAAAAATGTGACATTACTATGGATTGATTAGTGTTCCTTGTTAAAAGTAGCGTTCAGACTGCCGCATCTGCAAGACCCGAAAGGAAGGACGATTACCATAAGGCATATGGTACATTTATTAGAAAAGAAACGCTACGGGTAACTGCGCTCCAAATAGACCACATGAACATTTCTCGTCTTTGTTGATGAACAAATGTCGCTTACAATGTCCTGTAATATTTTGATAAATGTCAGTTGGTTGCTATTAAAAACATGTACGTGTCCGTTGCCCTCTTGCATGCTTTTAAAACTGAGTAACGTTTGCATTGATGAGAACACGCGAAACGACCTCTGTTGCTACCTACGGTCATAGAGGAAGCTGCTGCTATGTCTGATGTCGTTCTTGTCCAGATACAATGGTGATGGGATGAGACAGCTGGTGCAGAGATGTACATGCTGTGTGTAATTTAAATGTGAACAAATATGAATGATAAATACGTAAATGGAAAATATATTTTTTTGCAAAAGGCTACTGACGCGATACACTAGTTGTAGCATAACAGTGTAATTTCGACGCTACTATCACCATTATAATTCTACTTTACAATATTTTTCCTTGATTAGCGTCAGTTGAGATTATAGAAAACAGTTCCAAAATTTTTAAAAGGCAGTCTTAAAACTTCATTGTTCTTTGAGAATATAAGGCTTTACACTCTTATCTTAAGATTATTTGACGCATTCACTTGAGCTTTGAACAGCAGTCACAAACAAGTCTCAAGAGTAAGAGCTCCAAATGGAAAATAGCTTAGAAATTACTCTTTCAGTATTGACAGCCTGACAAGTGTAGTAGTGTGTGAAAGTGCATGCAAACAAATATGAAAGATCTGCGTAAGTAATAATAGCGGGCGTTTAATCGTCAAGGGTGCGGTACAGTATCGTGTTATCAACAAATGGCACCACTCCGTTATCAGAAGAGGGAGGCGTCGGATGTTAGCACAATACGTCATTCTACGTGTGGTACACTACATGTCATACTACATGTACCGCACTATCTGTCATTCATTGCTGTGTCATGCTTCCGATATTGCTTACAATCAGCAACTAAAACAAAGGAGAGGCATATGAAACAAAATGATAACCATTTTGTTGCTCGGTTACGCCCGATTGTTAACTTATCAGCAGCCTCCACCCAATGACGTGACGGGAGCAGAGCAAGCGAGAAGGCAAAAATGACGAAGTAGGGAGTGTATGTGGGCCACTCTCCAACATGACTGCAAACGTGGATATGCAAAATTATCCTTGCGCTTTTTGATTATTTTTCAGTGATTTTGCAGTGTTCCGTGGCTCTTCTTTAGTCCGTAGGTCCATACGTCTCTCCCGTTCTTAAGGTTTCCATAAAAGCACATCTCTATTGATTAAAATATCTTTCTACTTAGGGGGTTATCTAGGACATAGAATTGTATGCAAGCATCAGTCTTTTCATCGAAGTTTGCTTTTGCACGCGATCTAGTTCAAGACTGAAATATGATTACATTTCGGCCGTTGGTTGCAAAAAATTGGTAAGAGGTTTGCAAGCGCAATGCAGCCGATACTTACATATGAAGGCGATCAACAAGAACCGATCTCAATCCTGCATCTCTGCTTCAAAAGAGACATAAAAGAGCCATTGATTGATACACACAAAGAATAAATTTTATTCAAAGATGAATAAAATACTGCTTTGCACGCTATTGAATTTCTGTAATTATCGAAGTGCAGTCTCGATGATGAGTACTGCAGAAAAGAGCGCACGGACTGTCCATTCAACCCATGAACAAAGATTAGTGATTACCCATACGATGCACATGGCTACAGACAGTCGTCTGTTTGTTTGTTTGTTTGCAAACAAGATGTTTCATTACATTGTGCAGATGCCAGTAGCTTTATTCAGGAAATGCGCTAATACGGCTCATGTGTCATATTATTGCAATCGGCATCATGTTTAGCGCCCGACTGCTCAGCGAAACCCCATGTAATTCGTGCATGAGCTTCTCCAGTTTCTGCGTGTATTCGCTTTTTATAATATTCCGCTAATTACGTGATTTAATTGAAATAAAGCTTCAATGTAGCGGTCAGTTGTGACAAGAGACGTTCTAACTTAACGTACGCACTGGCGCAGCTTGCATGATACGACTGATTTCCTTTCTTAACGCCCTGCGCGCTGTTTAATCGGCCGGCGGCTTTAATGTCAACTGTATCTCGAAGGAAGAGAGTGATTAAACATGCGCACGTATACTGTGGATTAGAGAAGCATTCAAGATACGCTTTATTATTTCTTGAAAACAAGTTATCGATCGTTCCATTCTTTCAAGTTATGGACACCATGTCGGCTTGTATCCTTCGATGGCAGGTACTGTACATGCCCAAAAAGATGCTGCCATTGGGTGAAAGCTGACGGAAGGTGTTGGCGATGGTCCCAATCTCATGAATTCACCATTCGTGCCTAACTGCGGCCAAGTAACTGAAGATGGAGTTGGAGTAGGATTTCTGAAAATCCAATGATGAAATCAACCGAAAAGCATATACTGTCTTTTTTTACTTGAACAAAGTGTGTTACGACGTTGATACAAATCTTAACCCTTATCAGCAAGAACTGAGTCATAGCGCAGCTATTGAAAAAACTGAATTGCTTCGAACATACCCGTATTTCACAAAGTTTGCCCAGTATAGACCGAAAGAATTCATTGTTGCAATATCATCACTTGTGACTTGCCAGCCGCCAGCGGACGTGGCCGGATATCCCATTAAGTACTGCAGTTCCCAAGTGTGAGGAACTCCGCGGTAAGACGCGTTGAGCAACGGCATGGCGGCTGGTGCCAAATAGTCGAACGAATACAAGTACACTGGACTGCCAGTTTGCCGAAAGTTCATTGCTTCACGATATGTCGGCCCTATGAATACCATCTCGCTGTAAAGCTGAAAGCAGATGTATTTAAATAGTCTGCTTTATTGAGACAAAAGAGTTGAAGAAATATAATGCACCTACTCTTTCTACTTCCTCAACAAATGCCTTGTCAGAATTCCATTTTAAAACGCTCAGAAATTTGCGCAGTTTTAAGAGATATTAAATGGGCGCGTAAAAAGTCGACAATAAGAGCAAAGCTATGTTTCATACGTTTGTGGCAGTCAGAAGCGCTCACTGACGACTTTATTTACCCATAGGCGCCTACAGGTCGTCAATACGCTTGAATTCAATTGNCAAGGCTATGTTTCATACGTTTGTGGCAGTCAGAAGCGCTCACTGACGACTTTATTTACCCATAGGCGCCTACAGGTCGTCAATACGCTTGAATTCAATTGTTGAGTACGATGGGCGTAGTTGAGGGAATGAGGGGGTACTTTCCTGAGTATTTGGATGCATCCCGCTGTTGAAGATTCCCATGTCAGTTTACAAGACTTTCTCTTTAAAAATTCATGTCTTTTCCGCTTTGCCTACGCTCAGATTTCTTAGGCGACTTTTTTAATTCATATTCAGCTATTGATTTTGCGCGCCGCGCGAATTCTGCATTTACCATTTTCATTTACGAACTGAACATTCTCCAAATCAAGTCGAACGTTTTTCAATATGAATTAGACATTCTCCAGCTCAAACCGGACACTTTTCTATTAAAATGATTAAACAGTGGCCACTTTTATTGGGGAGTATCCTGTTTAAATTGGATACACGCTGTACAGCGATGTAAGCTGCACCTGAATATTGTCTACGATCCAGCTGACGTGATCTTGATCGGCGTAAGGCTTATTATCAATATAAGTTGCTTGCGCTTGTTGCCGAACGATTGCTGAATTGTTGTAGAAATTCAGCTCATAGTGTTGCAGCAGTTCGTCGATCTGAGATTGCCGTGTAAATTTTGCCGCAAAGGTAGGATCGTGTTGAAGTGGATCTTTATCTAAAATGATTCTTGCAAAGGAGCTGAGAGGCAGGGGCGACAGCGCTCGCAAGGAGGTATTTTCCGATTTTATGTGAGACGTAGAAAGCGCGAAGATTCCCCAAGAACATTTTTGGAGTGTCCCTAAGGCAATTCTTGATGACAATTTTTGTTCATCAGTCGGTCCCACTACTTTGCATGAAGGTTCAAAAGATAAGAATCATTGGCCGCAAGCCGTGCACTCTGCTTTATACCGTGAGTATTACGCAAAACTATCGTGCATCGGCTTTCATTTAGTAATTGAAATTTCTACTCCCAAACGTTCGTGACATTCAGGTTACCATGACATCTTTCAAACGCCAGCAGCATGTTAGCTGGCGCGACAAATGAGCTTTACGATCACTATATTAAACATGTCATACAGTTCAAGCTTTTTTGCGCAGTATGCAAGATTACTTTGCCACATTTCCCACTCAGAATTGCCGGTCATGCGCACACCATTGTTGATATATTATTGACATGAATGACTGCACCTTATAAAATTCTATTAATGTAAACAGACCCCCTTTGCAGGCACGAACTGAACTTTAAAAACTGGCAACAACGGCGTAAATAGTTCGAAATTTCTTAACGACTTACAAGTATTTAACCACTCGTCCTTGCAGTTTCCAATAATAACTGGAATCGGTCCTCTCTTCAATGCTAGGTTTTCCAAACGATCAGGGAAAACGTTATGGTCGCCGACGGGACCCCAGCGCTCCCAACCATCCCAACCACCCCAGAACGTCTAAAACAGTATAATAATAAAAAAAGTTCTCGGCCTGCTGGAAAATTCTTTCCACAAAAACAGATTTTCTTACCGTATAATCGGAAAACTGTTAAAGATGTCATCTATTCTCGAAAGGTTGAAAGCTAATAGTGTTACTTTCTAATGACAAGCCAGAGAAAATAATACGGAAAAAATTAATAATATTATCAATGCTTTTGTAACTGTCTCTAGAGAAAGTTACGAGTGCTCAATTCTGTAAGTGAGAACGCTTGGATGCTCGTCTTAACTAGCTTTCCTTATAACGATATTTCCATTTCCATTTATAAAAAGACAGTTTCCAAATCAAAGTGCACTTATTCCAACTCACATCGGTGTGAAAAATGTGTCTCTTTGACTTGGAATGTATCGTCACTTAAGTGAAATGAAATCAGTTTGTTGACTCTTGGAAATTTCACTCGTTTTACATACCCATGGCTTTCGAGCAAATCTCTCTTTTTCTCACCTCGATATCCGCTACAGTTTTTTGTCGCAGACATTGGAGCATCGATGTCATCAGCGCTTGGCTATGCGAATCCCATTGGGCAGCAGTAATGCAATTCAATTTAACTGCTGCTTGTTTGCTGGTGTCCGTTTGAGTATCAGAGTATGAAATAACGCCTGGCGAAAAGGCACTCCCACTTTCGACTATCGCTCTTACAAACAATCCTGAACCAGTAACATTCGTCATTCCAATAAACCAGAGACACAGTAAGAGACTTATTTTACTTTTAGAGCAAGACACTTGAGCAAGTAGTATAGCTACTGACAGAAGTATCTTGTAGACCTATTTTAATAAAAATCGATTCAGCTTCACTTTAATTTCGTTACTGCGTTAAACGCCCGCTCTACTGGATGCGAAAAAATTCACCCAACTCTTACTGAAGCGAACCTTTCAGGCATAAATAATATCTTAAAGGCAATTTAAGAACTTGACTGTGCATTAAAACTCTTGAATGAGTATTACATACCGTTGGTTAAAGGAGACAGAGTGAGTAAGGAGACTGATTCACCACCGGCACTTTCACCGTCGATAGTGACAGCACTTGGATCACCACCAAAATAAGATATGTAGCGTTTGACCCAATTTAGGGCTTCAATTTGGTCCAGCATGCCCATGTTTCCAGGAGCGGCCGAATCGCGCGATGAGAAATATCCTGAAAATATCATTCTCTTAAGGCTTGAGCAAACTTTTTCCAGTTTGCATTTCAAAATTCTAAAGACATCTTACGCATATCATAACGCGCAGTGATTCTTGATAATTGGTATCGCCAGCTGAAAATTTGTAACCGAGTTCCAAAAGTTTTATGCAACCCTTTCGAACGAGATCGTTTGCGCGCACAAATCTTTAAATAAGGCGATATGCGATAGGAGAATTGTAAAGCAATATAGACTAGCTCAAATTCATTGCCTCTACCTTACTAACATCAATTAACCGAGATATTCTCCGTTTGGACAGTAAATCATGGATAGCATATTTCGCATGGTCCTAAAAAAGTTAGAAAAAACTATATACCAAACGCTCCAAGCCGATAGTTGATGGACACAACGATGATGCCTCTACTGACCAAGTTTTTCAAAATTCCTTCAGTGTCCAAATTGCCGGAACCAATCACAAATCCTCCGCCATGAATCCAGAAAAGCACTGGATACTTATTATTCGTAAAGTTAGACATCTGCAAAGTACAGATGATTTTGAGGTAAAATATTCCAAATAAGTAAATGCTAAACGCTCTTATGCCCCTATGAAGCTCTTATGTCAGCACTGGCTCGGCGTTTCACGCGCATAAAGTTAGCGTCACAGTCGTTCGCCGAATACGATTTCAGTATCGCTTTGGCTAAACTTTCATGCGCTTTTCTGCATTTCTCCGACAATACGTGAATACGCACAAATGAGGCATTATTACTACTGCCACAGATTGTATAGCTTCATTGTTTAAAGTACTGCTTAAACTGTCGAATGTAGAGGATTGCGGCGGGATGACATAATTGATTCATAATTTACCTCCCAATGCGCTGATTAACATGTCGCCGAGTGCGACGCAAACTTTCATATGATATGTATACCTTTGGCGTCCAAATGTTCAAAAACAGGCAGTCTTCATCATAATTGCCAGCAGTGGCCGCTTGATGGCAAGCTGCGCCGAAATGAAACGCCAGTATACGGCCAGACGGATCTTTTCTTTGCGTCGGCTGCAAAAGTGTCACCAATAATTGTATCAGTAGCCAAAACTTTCCAAATAACCCCAGTAATTAAGTAACAATTTTGCTTTAATCAATAAATGCCCTAATTTCTCACATAAATCCCGCGAGATTTACTACTTTCAGCGTCAATAGAACCCAACATTTTTTGAAGGTACAGGGCAACAAAGATATAATTTATGATTCTATGGTTGAAACATGAAGTTAATTTTTTTTAAAAGTATTATCTCAGTCATAATCAGCTACGATACAAGCAGCTTCATAGCATTCTGCAAAAAATGCAGTTCTTTTGTACTGCATGTCGACATTAAATCCGCGGAGTCCTTTGAGAAAATACGACATTTTGCCTCTACGAATACTATTATATACTTCACTGGTAGAAAAGGCAATATTTGCAATGGTATAATCAAAATTTGTTCGTTGAACACAAATCGATTTGTATCGGTCGGTAAAATACAATATGTTGGTCTCACCGCAAAACGATTTTGTCCTGTCGGTGGCTGAGCATACGGTATACCGTAAAAGGCAAATCCATCGGGATTGATTTGAGTATAACCGATTACTGTAGCTAAACCACCAATTTGCACCGAAACCGTTGAATCAGCGGCACTAGAACTGCAGACAACAGTGCAGAAAAAAATAAATTGCAGAAATGAAGGTAATTCCATTTCTTATTCCTCCGCGACCACCCGTAACTATGTTTGCTAATGAAAACCTGCAATTCATATGATTACATTCAGGATACACTCCTATGGGGCCTGTTTAGCTATCATAACAGCGCTTATGCGTACAATTTTTACTTCTCATCAAAGAAAGTGACAATTCGGATTAATTCTGAAACTGAAGAATAGCAGACTAAATTTATATAAATTTAACGTTAAGCAAACTGAAATTAAGCGACAACTTTTCTTGTTTCTCGTACGTTTCAAAAGCCCCAACTATCAACAAAACTCTCGAATCGCTAATAATGCAAATGCGAAATCGAGTAGCAATCCTGGCGTACAGTCTAATTGAAAAGACCGAAGTGAACACTTGAACGCAGATTCAGAGCTTCCAGAAAATTTAATTGACAGCTACGATCCAACAGATTTAGCTGTGTCACATTTAACAATAGCAGTCGTAAATATAATATCAAGCTAGCCAGGCAACCAATAACTGACGACACGTGTGGTTGTGTACGCGTTGTTCAGCGTTGAACAGTAAAGATGCTCTTTACGTTGTGCTCGCTTACGTAATAATCATGCAAACACGCCGTGTGACAGATATGATAGCATCTGATATAAAGAACAATACTCTTAGTATGGGCTAGACGACGCGCATAGTTATATTGGTAGTTAATCAATAGCAGCCGCAAATAGAACTTGATCCACATTCTGAAAAATCTCTCGTACGATTAAAATCAGTTGATACCTTTGTCTGTCTGGCGCACCTTTTGAAGGTGTAAATCTTGTCAATATAACGTCCAAAATATAAACCTCTTTTAAATTAGTGCCACAATCAGAACATAATCAATAAATTGTTTCTGCTGCTAAAATAAGTTGCCATTTCAATCAAATCCATTTCATATTCGCTGGCATAACGTCAATTATTATATGAATCTGTTTCGATTACGGGCAATGTTATCGTTGGTAAAACTTATGAAATTGTTCCGAAAGAACCTCAATTTAGTGCTCTTCAGCATCATTTTAGGTAAATTGAAAGATAGTGGGATAATGGAAAGAAGGATGATGTCGAACACGAAGGCAAGGGACGAGAAAAAAAGAACTGGTCTGGTATCAATCTTGGACACTCAAAAAATCCACAAATTTCTTTAAACAAAAATCATGATTTTTCATACAATGCCAATTTGCGTTGTTTTAATGGGTAGGTTTCACATCGCGTACTTTAGCTAAAGTCGGACTTAACACAATGATGAAGGATAGGCCTCAAGTCCGACTTTAGCTATAGTACGCGATGTGAAACCGGCCCATTATTTCGTAGCACTATCTCATGTCATATTCTGCATCTGCTTCTCTCTGCTCAGTTTGCCTCACGAACTTTACTAACACCAACTACGATTAATTGAAAAAAATGAAAGCAAAGACCACAGAAGCAGTTGTAAATGCCGGATTTCACTTTCGTCGCACGCTGCAGTCACGTGAAGTGGTCATAAAGAACATAAGCATTTCTGCTTTACACTTTAAAATTTTAAGACAGTTTTAGCGATTTCACTGGTTGAGCGTACGAGCGAAAGTATAATCCAGTCTTAAACTCGCCACAACGTCAAAAACGAAGGGAAAGATATTTGCAGTCAGAATGTTCACTACTTACACTTGGTAAACTGAGTTTGCGCGCGATCGCATACGATGTGGAGGCAAGTTGCGCCGTTAAATCGCGCATATCGATTTTCGCGGGAGTACAAATTCAGTTTGGATACAATTTTCGCAGAGATAGTCACCTTTGTTGCGTAACTTTACTGCTTTGCATATGCGACACCCACACACTCATTCACCATCCTACAAATAGCACGTATAGCTACAGTAATGCAGAAGTACGACTCATTCTGTGACAATCAAAAGTCGGAAAAAATAAATATGCAACAATATTAAGATTATTTCAGTAAGCAAAACATATACGTTAGTCAGGTGACCTCAGATGCAGTTCGCGTTGTAATCTAAGCGAAATATCAAGAACACCACTCGAGCACAAATCAATAACAATAGCTGGGCTGCACGCTGAAGCCGGGAACACATTTAATGAGCCATATGGAATGGCTTTTCTTACCAACACACGACAAATGATTACGCATTCACACATGTCCTATCAAAAAATAATAGGAATAAACATTCTACAACGAATCTACCGTAACCTAATACTCACCCTAATCAAAAATACCGCGACGCGATCCTAATTATGTGAATCAGATGTGAATCAGGAAAGAAATCTACAGCTTCAGCGATTTCTGAAGGTCGGACAGCTGTTTGACCGACTTCTCCAGTTTTTCCTTCTCAGCAGGCGTCAGCAGTTGCTTGACGATGTGGGTGATGCCCTTCTCACCCAGAACCGCTGGCAGCGACAGGTAAACATCGCCATCAATATCATGCAGTCCCTGAATAAGGTAATGCTATTTTTGCAACTGAATAAAGACATCTACTGAATATTTTAATTTATCGCTTGGATTTTACTAAATTCATCATTTAGATTCGGTACAATGGGCAGATTATACAAGCTTTTTCTGAAGTTTTGAAACGCCAATGTGCACACGTTATGCTACTAACTGTAATGACATATACAATAATCGATGTCGCAAGTCAAGCCATAAAATATCCGAGTTCTAAAGCTATTCATAAGATCAAGTCTGATAGCGGAAACGCCACTTCTCTACTACAGAATGTCATTACTTGGCTCAGGAATTTCATAATTATGTCATAGCGTAAGCATATTCTAAGTTATGAGCAACTTTAGAAAACGATTCTATTACCGACACGTTATACCGTATATACACATCGCGTAAATATAACCCTGCTGCAGGCGCAAATCGGCGCCAAATTTAAATTGCACACGCAAAACATAGTTGGACGAACAGGCAGGTCTGGGTACGGGTCGCCGGCTAGGTGGGGCGGTGATGATGGTGATTTTAATAAAAGGAAAAACAATTTAAATCTCAGTTAGCCTTAGAGAAACGAAAAAAGTGAAAGATTACCTTCACATTCACGGAGAGTGCGTACACGTTTCGGCTATTGCGCATGATGCTTTGTACGATCGTCGCGACTGACATTCCAATTGCCCAGCTTGTGTATCCCTTCAGTTTGATGACTTCGTAAGCGCTAAAATGATTGATAACGGATAACAACCGCAGCTATGGTCAAAATATTTTGATCAGTAACAAGAAATGTCGCCAGGCACCGTATTTGGCAAAGATGAGCTCTCTTTTCGGGTGCGAAAATACCGTTTTTCATCAAGAATGATAGTCATTTCTTGATTTTTAAAGAAAGTTCCAGGGGGAGTCTAACACACTGTACTGGTGCTAGGCGCTTGTGTTTTTTCAGATCGTCAGTTAGTGTTTCATTCTTACATTAAATTCTATACATACGAAAGCATGAATACATTATACTACAGCGCATACTATTACTATGTAGTGTTTATCTTAAAATTTACGTATGTTTACTTCCCTTATAGTCCGATATATGCCGATATAAAGTTAAGTTAATTCGATTTCCCCTCTTCATCCCTACGTGCAACGACAGAAAAGTTTCCCTTCTCGCTAAGAAAATGCGACCGTCCATACCTGTCAATGACCTGACGGTGTACTTCAGTCCACTTTTCCTTGTCATTATCCGAGCCGATGTCGGGATTCACGTCGGTCAACGTCACACCCGCCACATTTACACCGCTCCAAACCGCCACTGCAAAATAAAATGGAACACTAAACAGGGAATGATAATGAAAAAGAATCGCTGATAAACTTCAAAAATACCCGCCTGACAGGCCCACCATTTTCACTTAAATTTAAGAATTTGTCTTAAATTTAGGTGCACTGTCTTAAATCTTATAACACACAAAAAAATTTAAGACAAAAATAGGAGCAGGTCCACGGGAAAATTTTTGTCATTAGCTGAAACGTTGCAGTTGTCTTGTCATCTTTTTGTCTTTCTTGGAAATCAGATGTTACTATCAAAGCTTATTCTTCTTTTTCATATAAAACGAAATGTCAAAAAAGTCTAAAAATACGATGTTATATTCTGTCTTAAATTTTGCCTTAAATTGGAAGCGTTTGTCTTAAAAAATTCTTAAATTAAAAAAATTTGTTTTAAAAAACGATTTACGACCGGCATCCCTGCCACCTGAATTGACCGTAATCGATTGCGCTCTGCCTTATGCTTAAGTTTAGGTTTCGAACCTTGAAGATGGGATTTGTTAAACAGACTTCCGTCCCATTCCTTCATTTATGGATCTAATGACGTCACTTAGCATCTAATCTCGTCGCCCTCGCGCACAATTTCATCCTCTACACATCCAACTCTAACGCAAGGTTGGCGACATCAAATGCGAAGTTGACAATATTGAATGTAAAGCGACGAAATACGGTGAAGGACCGTGTAAGAGTGCACCAACGTTATTTATCTCGCTTCGACAAAAATACGGCCTTAAGACATAACAATAAAAGAGAGACTGCAAATCGTTGGTTCAAAAGAAGCAAGTACTAACCACTCGAGTCGCCGTGCTCTCCGATGATCCATCCATGGCAGGAAGTCGGAGCGATGTTCAATCGCTGAGACATTATGAAGCGGAAACGAGCCGAGTCGAGGTTCGTACCCGACCCGAACACGCGCTCCTGTGGCAGACCGGACAGCTTCCAGGACACATACGTCATTATGTCCACTGGAATAAAGATACATTTAAGCAGAAATACAGTCAAACAAAAAGTTGTTCTGAACAGATATGATGACGTTCAATGCGCACATTTTTAAATCGCAATTTGCTCTAATGAACGAAACTGCGAGAAAGAGAAGTTTACTGGTGCTCATATTATTAAAAGTTGCAATGAATTTTTAATTTAGCGCACGAACGATCAAAGAAACGCACATTTAAAGTAACTTCATACTTTTCATTGTAGCAGCATGAGCATTCAACGACTTTCATTTTTTTGCTTTACAGCCATTTCAAGCTTGTTTCGACGAAAACATACAAAATTCTCAGTTTTAGTCATCAAACAAATACCCATAACTGGACTGAATTCGGGCACCCAAAGCCGAGAATTCAATGGGATTTTGATTTCAGAGTTTCTTTCTATCAGGATTTCAGAGCCGTTAAAAAAGCGTGGTATGCAGAGATTCTGAGTTTCAGGATATCTTCCTGATTTCGGAAATTCAAGCACTCTTGAAAAACCTGAGCTTCATAATTCCTCCGATTCAACCCTAATACTAATCGCCGCGAGTTGCAGTTTATCTAAGTTCCCCACAAAGATAGCAAACCTGGGTTGGCGACAATGAGCAGAAGGGTATTGGGCGAATGTTTGATCAAGTTGGGGATGATGCCGCGGAAGATCTCGACGTTTCGCTCGACCAATGACAGACGACTCTCGCCCTCGCGTTGACGAGCGCCGGCCGTGACGACGCAGATTTTCGAGTCAGCCGTAATTGCGTAGTCTGAAACCGCATACTATAGGCTGGCCCAAAAAAAACTATCCCTCGATCATAGCTTGCTTCAAACTTGACCTGCCGGCCTGAAATTTTAACTGGAGATACACCCAGTAATGAATTATTGGCTCACTAATAACTCATCACTGAGTGTATCTCCAGTTAAAAATTCAGGCCGGCAGGTCAAGTTTGAAGCAAGCTATGATCGAGGGATAGTTTTTTTGGGCCACCCTGTATAAGGGTAGAAACATTGGGTGATATTTAATCTGGGTGATTCGCTCGGTTCGACCCATTGAGTGATACTTACACCACGAAACATCATCAATCCATCACTTTTGCATTCAATTTCGTCATCTCTGCATTCAATTAGAACGCTAGTTCGACGAAACTAAATGCAAAGTTGGAGAATTATGATGAAAGATCTGCATGTCCAAGCCCAATTGAATAATGGGGTGACCGGAAATTACACCCCACCAACGTTAATCTTTCCCCTGACGAGTGCTAAGCTCAGTAAATGATTTTAACACTCACAGTGTGCGTCGCAGCCAACGCACACGGTTAGCATTGATATCATTAACTGCATTTAATGCAATCAGGCAACAGTTTAAAAATGGCGGGATATAAGTTCCGGCCATGGAATAATTTTTGTAACCTTACCAGTATCGGCCTTGATAACGCAATGACGAGTGAACGCCAGGCCGTGCTGCAAGTCCATCATCTCGCCCTGTAATTTGTCCTTTACCACGTCGACCAGACAGATCTCGCTCGCGACGTTCTGAAAAGTTACATACCGTATCTGATAGTAAGGCGCCCCTAAGACAGCTAGCGTTTCAAAACGACACAAAGAATATCATCAATGTTATCTGATGCGACTCGTTGGGCTTCGACAAACAAACTGCAATGTCCAGCAGTAAAACTGTGTCACGCAGACGGCGTGAATTTAGGCGAGCGGTCGTTATATACCTATGGCATTCCTTCCAATAAATACTCCCCTCATGCTTCGGTTGAAAAAATAATAGCCCAGAGCGTTTACTGGAGGATTTATGGTATTATGCTCTATTTTACAATGTTAAAATATATCAAAACATTAATTACCTGCAGCAAGATACTGTACGCGCACGCCATTCCGACCTGGCCAACGCCAACGACAGTAATCTTTGCATGAGGCGTCTCGTAGGACGCGGCGACTTCGTGGAACAGACCTTCCGATGTCGAAGAGGCAGCCATAATTCAACTGGGGCGTACAACTGATTATTATCTGAATTATGTAACAATCGTTTAAGGGCGTTTCATTTCATCGCTATCCATAATAATTCGTCACTATTGCATTATATTTCGCAATCTTTGCGTTCAGTTTCATCAACGCATTATATTACTTGAATTAAAGGATTACGAAATATATTGCAAAAACGACGATTTAAAATCAATAGCGGTGTATAATATTGTAATTTGCTTTTAACAGTCAAGGATAGTAGATCTGATATTTTCAGCTGACTAGGTTTCGTGCAGGACGAAAATCGTTTATAATGGTAATCGCTTAAACCGATCAAAATCCGCTAGTCCTCATTAACCGGTCTGAGCTATTTCCACTTAACTCATATAAATAGACATAGGAGATAATCAGCAACCAAAGTATGCGATCGGCGCCATGCGGCAACCGTCTAACAACGAAGTACAGAATCAAAAATAGTTCTTTATAAATCTTCATCAGCGTTCACTTTATTCTAATCTCGCGTATTAGAGACCGCTTTTCGACATCAAATGCATCTTTCATATTGGCGCGCATTTCTTCCAAGCACAATTCAGCGTGCAATCGCACAATATCATCACTGTCTTCTGATCTCAGTTGCTTAACCAGTCGGTAAATGTCCAGCAGCGAGTCTTGGATAATCTTAAAGAATTCATATGTCAACTTACAGCCACAATTTGCCGATTATTAGCAAGATATCTTCGATTGAATAAGGCAAACAGCCTGGAAAGGCTAAGGCATTTCCTGCTATCAATTTTACGCACGTAAAAAATAAAGAAACGATTTAACATTATTAGTGAAAAAGTGTGTTCAAGTGCCGTAAAGCGAGCTCATTTCTTGCTAACTACAGTGCCTGGAGAGATTTAGCGTTACTGCTCAAAAGCTTTTGACTATATATCATCATTAAAATAATAATAGACAAAACTGACCGTTAGCATGTCCTCTTTTGATCCAGCGAGAATCGATCGAACCAAATTGACAGCAGCCCGTCGAACCAAGGCACTTTTCTCGAAGGTCAGCAGCTGGTTGACACAATAGACCAGCTGAAACGTTTAATGTTATTTACTTTCTAAGTAAAACGTGTTACAATGTTTTGAATGATACTGCCTCATAAATACACGGTGCCTAAAAATCAACTGCGCGTCGCAACGCAACGCAGGGCTAATAAATAAAATCAGTGAGTTACATAAATATTTCTAAAAAGCTAATAATAAGAGTCAATCCATGTTAATCGCAAACGTTCCCTATCCGTAGAAACTAATTAATTAAAAGCTAAATCGCATCCTAAGTAATCAGCGCTAAAAAAGCGAATTAAAATTTAGTTATAGTACCTCCTGCAAGGTGGACGCAATCTTTCGCGTCGAGACCATGCAGAGATCAGCCAAACTACTGAGGGCGGACGCGCGAAGCAATTCGTCTTCCTCCTTTACCAACGAAAGGAACGCATTGATCAGCTTGTCGGCGTGGAAGGACGCGAGTGGGCCTAAATTAGGTATAGTAAATTTTTAAACCGGCACAATAAAAACAGCTGATTTATATAATTCGCTACAATCAAGATCGAATTACGATTTCTGCCAAACTTCTACCGTGGCGAAGAAACGCTTACACCATTACAAATATTAAAAGCTAGCCATGTAAGTTTATGAATTTGGAAAATAAAGATAATTTTACATACTAAAAAGCAAAACTCACTATACTATAGCAAGAACGATTAAGAGAATTACCGTACCTAACTGTCGGCAGACGCGTGCCAAGACCTCGCCGACGTTCGCCCTGACCGCCAAGGTGCGCTCCTGACGCGACCAATCAGTAAAGAGATCGACAAGCAGAGGTAAAAGGGTATCTGGTCGAACCAGCGTCAACTCCGCCAAGGCACCAACTGCCGCCAGAAACACGTAAGAGTCGCTGTCGCCAAGATTAGCTGGAAAAGCAGAATAGTTCATTAACTAAAATATTGCAAAGTGATCCAATATTATTTTTTTATTATTTGTGGTATTTTTTGGGAAAATAGTGACATTGTACCATATCAACTATAACTTGACTTAACTATAAAAACTAAAACTTTCCACTTTTTCTTAACTTACTAACCTTCCCGGACCCTCTGCCACTGATTATAAGAGCAAAACTCGGTATAACAATGATTAACCAACCTAAAACTGCCGACTGCAATTGCTCGAAATGATCCAGGAATTCTGGATCGCGTCTACGCACTCTCCTGCCAATTTCAATGAGCGCGTGGCCTTTGACAGCCTCCAGCGGATCGCCTAAATCGCGAACGACTTCGGCCATACACGCGTGTTGCTTGGATTTTCTGGATGATGTGGCGGAGTCAAGGATAACGCCTTTCTGGATCAATCCAGGGTCGATATCGAGGTAGTCAGTGAATAACTGAAGTAGCGATTTGGCTGATTCATTGATTGAAGCCTTTGGATGCGACTGTAGAGTGGATAGCAGGGGAACGAATACGGCAAACTTTTCGCGATCCTGAAAATTTTAACAAAAAATTCTTGGAGCACCTTGAAATGCGAAGAACACAAATCCATCGCACATGTAATTAAAAATACTATATTTTGTATTAACTGATATCTTCACGCAAATATTTGAACAATCGAGACTGCTGTCTTGTACTTATTTAAGAAAGATTGTTAAAAAGAGTCTATAAAGGAACTGTCTCAAGGTTTCATACTAGATCACACGAAAAATTTTCTATTATTTTCAGAATTTTTCCGCTACGCTATAATTCAAAAAATATTGCAGATTTTGGTTCAATTATGCAATTTAGTAGTCGCAAATCAACATGGACTAAATAACTTCTTTCTCCTCACAGCGCGTAAAAACTTCATTCCCATAGAATGTAGCATGAAAAAATTACGATCGATACTCATTACTGCTTCCTCCTTACCAAGCAGAAAACTTCAAGTAAAAAACCACCGGCGGCACAATTCAGCAAATTCTTCAACACAATTTACGTACATTCATTCGAACAGGCATAAATATCTTTAAAGAAACGTGCAGAATGATAAATACTTTGGTTTGTAAAAACGTGTGGAACAAGAAATTTCTTTATGGGCGCTTGTCGAATGAGAAAGGAACGCACCGCAACTTCTGCAGAGAGCAGCGAGGCACTCAAAATCGCCAAGGCTAATTCGATCGTCCGCTCGTTCGAATCATCCGCAAATCCAATGCTCTCACTCCTCGCTTGGGCTGCCTCAAGAACTTCCTGCAAAACGACCGTTGAAAACGACTTAGTCCGAAACACTTAAGCTCAGCACATGCCTTCAAAGAGCAAAGTACACGCATACATATGTCTAGCCGGAGAGTCTTTCAGTTTTTTCGTTACTTGAACATATCATGTCATTTATCCTTTTGCAAATGGCATTACGATGACGCAACAAAATAGGAAGATGTCATTAATAAAGATATTGATCATATCCTTGACCGATGTTTTGCGGTTGTTGCACAGTAATATTCTTTTCAAGTTGCTGGAAAAATGGAAAAAGTTTCCAACCAACGTGATACCATCAAAGCAGGGTTGCCATTTTGTCTTAAATTATTTTCTTCTACATAAGATTTAAGACGGTGCACCTAATTTTAAGACAAAAAAGCAGAGAGTCATGTACACTATTCTGCTCTTTTTGTCTTAAAGAGCATTGTGTCTTATAAGATTTAAGATAGCGCATGTAAATTTAAGACGAATTTTTAAATTTAAGACAAATGGCAACCCTGCATCAAAGTGAATAAATATTCTGCGTTACCTTGACAACGCCGAGCATATCAGTCCAGTTGGCGAGGAACTGATCTTGAAAGCGTTCCAGGAGCATCGAAAGTAGCATCATTTGCTTCATGCGATCCTCCCAATGAGTGGCGTCGGATGATGTCATAGTCGTGATGTCATCGACTTTAATGGCCGACAACGAGCGGTACATCATCTTTGCAATGACTTCGCCCCGCCCATCGGTCGGAAACGACTCCAATACGGATAAGAGAGCGTTGGTTTTCGCCTCAAACGCGTCGCTGACCACTTCTTCGTGTACCAAAGACGATGGCACTCCGTGAGTGATTGTTAGTTCCTCCTAAAAGAAATATTTATAATTCAGTAATTTCAACATTTTACCTCTCAGCGGGAGGCAGAGAGAACGGAACACAATAAGCAGTATATCCAGGTCTAGGAGGGATCGTGATGAAATGGAGCTTATGATTATCATGTACTAGACAGCAATGCTCAGGAAAAGAGAACGTAAGAGAATAATTCATCATATCCCTGCATATTCGGTTATACTGCACCCGAAGATAAAAAGAAAATCAAAGTGGAAAATTAAAACACTCTAACCTCTTCGCTCAGCGTGAACTTTTGTGCATCCAGAGTCGTATCGAGCAATGCATCGATGAGTACGACCGCCTGACGATCTGGTTCCATACCAGAACGATAAACAATGCTCGCAAGTAACTCTTTGAGATCCGACTTTAGCGGCGAAATGGACTGCTGTACATTGGCGTAGATAGCTAGCAGCACCGTAACCAGCCGAATCAGCCGCTTCGCTATTGGAATGGTTTGTCCTGGCGGGAGAATCAAAAGCCTCGCACAGCGCCTTATGGCCGGCCCCAAATCTTTGCTGTCGAAGGACTCGTAATTCACCGCTGAAATATATTTATAGTTCATAAGCTAATGAATGAGAGAAGAAAAAAGGGGGCTAGGCAGGATGGGATGGCGAGGAAGTTCGATCTCACGACCTTTCGCTTACCGCGCGAGCGCTCTAACCACTCAACTATTTGTTCAGTCGCGCGCATGTTGTATTCCACTAGTGTACGCGAGGGTTGTATGGCAACAAATGCGTTAGATAAGAAAAATGTACTACATTTAAAACAGTCTCATAACTAATAAAATGGTATTTATTTATTGATTTATTTTTTCTTAAGCCTTAGTACCGCTTTTCGCAGTGTCCGCTTTTTGCTGGTGGGTTGGACACCCGCCAGTAGGATAGCGACTGTAGAACATCCGGTCGGCCGTCGTATGCCTGTCACCGGGATGGTGGCTCTGTGGAAACCACCGCAGCATAGCTGCTACCAATTCCCCGACCCACGGAGGGATGAGCACCTTGGTTGGGTGAGGGGCCGCCCTCAGCGGGAATTGAACCCGCGTCCTCGAGACTAGTGAGTGATGAGTGATGGTTTTTTAGACCACTACCCCAATCGGCCACAATAAAATGATATTTATATGACTTACAAACAAGCAGACGTTCGATTGGATGCAAAACGCGGTCAAATACTTCCACATCGACGACTTGAGGAGCGACTTGGTGCGTTTTCAAAACAACCAACGCGCAGAATGGGCCAAATTTCTCGGCATTCACGTCGAGCAAATTGACGACTTGATGGGATATGTTCGTAAAGTATTCCCTTCCCGTGCCTGAGAAGCTCTTCGGGCGACTGGAAACAATGCGGGCTATCGATTCCACTTTCCGCCAGTCCGACCAGAAATCGGCGCCGCCTTAAATAATAGTAAGTTCGTCTCACTTAATATGACATAGTAATGCTTTTTAAATCATAATTCGTCCCTTTTGGCGAACAAATCCGTCAATCTCGAATTTAATTTCGTCGTTTACGCATTAAAACTCGCCAAATTAGCGTCCTAATCAAGTTCAGAGTGACTAAATTGAATGCAAAATTGACGAATATGAAAAAAGTTAATGATCCTTTAAAGCCTTTCAAAATAACTCGAATGTTAATCGACCCGAGTGTATACAATATCTCGTGGTAGTAACGATAATTTTCGACTTGGCAATCATAATGATAAGAACAGAGCAATAAACAAGGATGAATAATACTGCAGTCTATCAAACTCACCAAAATCGTCAACAGCTTGCGTCAGGTAATGCAATCCATTCTGCTCGACTAAGAGTTTCGACAATCGCCCACCGCAAATCGCTCGCAGCCACGGCGGCGGTGGCGTCCCACCGCGACCGCTGACCAACATTATCAGCTCTCTGATAAGATTAGGGCGAAAGACATCTTCGTAGATCTGAAGATTAACTCTTTCCTGCTACCGGAGTTTCTTGAAATTAAGCCCCCCTGTACTCTTTTTTCAAGAAGCGGTAAAAAAATCTCCGAAACAGTTGAAGATGACGTAAGTTACCTTCGAAAATAGGCGCGTAAAGCTTCCATGCTTGATATTGTTTGCGATGAAATATTCGCTAAAAGCTGTTTTTTAGCTTCTCAAAATCAGAGCACGGGGGGCGTAATTTCGAGAAAACCCGGTATCCAACATTTACCATGGTAGTGCTAAGCGTAGGAGATTGATTTCCCTCTTTGAAAAATGTCACTTATCCCCAAATTATTGCGTCGGTTTATGGTAAATAGGTGAAATTGTGAATTGGGGCAAAATGGCGGCACTTCTTTTAGATTATTAAAATCAATTTAACGCCCCAGAATAATGCTTCTATATTCGAGACATGAGTGATATTTTTGGAAAACTGTAATATCTTGAAGAAAGCGATATGGCGAATGAATAAGAATTGACGGCTCAGCACTGCACAAAGTTAGTTTACAATTTTTTCGCAGAGGAAAGTTCGCGACACTAATCTAGTGTAAAGCGAAAGAAAAACAAATGCTCAATTATCAGTTTTGAATATCTATTGAAACTATAACGCAGACCGATTTATAAAGAAGTAAGGATACCTTCTCAAATCTGTCTTTGAATTCCACTGACTTCAACGCCTTTAACTGTTCGTTGGCCGCTATTAAATCGCCCAGAAACTTAATCAAAATGATCGATTTGATAGTTTCATTGCAGGCGATCATTATCATGAGACAATCAACGACCAATCGAAGCTGCTCTATTCGTTTTGTCTCATCAGTTATTCGTGACCAACTTTTGACTAGAGAAGATCGTTTTTCTAGTGGCACACCGACTCCTGGGTCGAGACAGGGCAATAGTCCAATTGCGATCAAAAACTCCAAAGAAGCAGTAATGAGCGTCCTCTGTTGAACAGAAATGAGAAAATCCGCCGGCTGGGGTTCCAGTAAGCCGGCCATTTTCTTCAAACAAGCTGTTAGTAGCCGAACATATCGACCAGGGATTGTGTCTTCGAGTTCCGGGAGAGTGTCGAGAATTTCGACAAGTTCCGCATTGCAAGAAACCGCGACATCTAGTCGTTTGCAGAGACATTCGAAAGGATCGGTTGATGGTGTGTCTTAAACGGAGCAAGTATAACAAGTGGATAGGGTTTCCCCGGTGTTAGGCAAGCGACAGCCGACCGAGGAAAGGCACGTGTCGTAACAAAGGGCCTTCTTAGGAAGACCCGAAAAGCGGACCCTGCGTCGGAGCGGTAAAAATGCTAAGAAACTTTAATAACAAGGGAATAGGCTAAACTGGTTACGTTTAATATTGAACCGAAAATGGGGAACATTAATGAGGGAAAAGGACTCATCGTCGAAGCTTACACTAAACATTCTATCAATGTCAAAAGCGTTACATTTGCAGATCCAGAGATAGTATTGCAGCAATTTTTTATTGAAAAAGGCTTTCTGTAAGCGTTTTATTATGGAACATTAACAGAAGAGCAAGTTTACTTCAACTTTTCGCTTTATAACGCTTGCTATCTCACCGCATGATCAACGTTAGAAAACAACAACCACAACTGATTGTCAACATACTCTGTTGATTGTCGCCAGGGGATGTCGCTATTTTCAGCAACTCGAAGCATTCTGGCAAATTCATCGTCGACAATCAGTAAGTCGACGAATCTGCGCTCTAAAAACGTTGCCAGACGGAACTACTTCATGTGTCTGGCTTTGTGATTAGATAAGACTTCGTTTCGCACGTACGCACACTTGTTTTCGCGATTCGATTTCGGAACCCTGCTACTGTACCGCGGTCGTTGCGAGACGCGCTGCGCTATTTATATCGTCAAAGATGAGAACACTAATAGCAGTTCAGACTTGGAAAAGGAGATCTAAGACAGATGAGACATGAAAGAAATGAATTTCAAGTGTAAGCTAATTAGGCACCTAATGACTTCTAATCTCTCTCATTGACCCGACCAGTGGAGGATCAAGAAAAGATATTCTTCTTCGCTGTTCGGACGTAAGTGATCAAATATGGCGCTGATTACTGCCCTTATAAGATCAAAACTGCTCAATGCGTGACGTTTCGTTCACACATTTAGCATATTTCTGATGAAGTTTGCAGATTCAGGTTTCCTTTTGAACGATGATTGCTCGTGATGGATATCCTGAATTTCTTATATTAAATGTTCCATCTATTTCTGCTGTAATAATTGTTTCTAATAATTATTGCACACCTCTACGTGATTGACGGTGCATAATACGACAAGGCAACGGTTTGATAGCTTCATGCTTTTATTTTCTAATAATATCAGGTCGTCATGCCAGAGAAACATTTACTGCTCCGCTTTTTAACTCTTAAGATTAATTTAAGGCATGGCGTTATTTAGTTTGACCATTGCTTTCTTTTCAAAATGCTGGTTGTAGAGGTCGGTGCTAGAGTGGAATTTCTGAATTGTTTGAAACATCAGAGAAATAAAACACTGGCAGAGGTTGGATTGCTTTTGTTCGAATATAATAGAACAAATGTTTGCTTAGGAGCGCTTCACGGAGGATGTAAAGGAATCAGCTGCTGTTTGCCAAAAAGTCAGGAACCCTTTTCGAATACCTTCCAGTATACAGTATTATTCTGATGTAGCTTTCAGTAAGTGATATTTTCCGTGCTTCACTCTGCGCGCATAACCTTCTCTTGATATGACACGTATGAGCAATGCTGTCGCAGCATCTGTTTTTCAGACTATTGCACCTTAGAAATGCGACGTATTGGAGCACGGCTCTGCTGCAGCCTTCAAGCAGGAACTGATAACAAAAGGCGGAAGGCTTTGTGCCAGCTGCTTGCAACATGATAATAATTGTGTTCCTGTTTGTCAGCTCTCACCGCCAGCGTATTTAGATACCGATCTGAAGGGCTTCGAATCGCTCGGGGGTATAGCTCAGTGGTAGAGCATTCGACTGCAGATCGAGAGGTCCCCGGTTCAAATCCGGGTGCCCCCTAGTTTTTGCTTTTGTCGTCGAAGAAAACACCAGTTAAGCCTCGAGCTCAGGCAGCCATGTATATCGGGAATTTACATAATCTAACAAGTTCTTTTCTCCATAATTAAGTCTACCAATTAATTTTCCATTGATGGTTAACGGTTCGTACAGACCTGTACGTAATGTGTATACAATAAAACATTTTTCCGTGAAACGGAGTTAAGCATGCCGTTAATATTCACAAATGTTACAATTTTTAATAGTTTTAATAGCACATGGCGTGAATGGAAATACATTGCACTTAAATGTATAGTAAATAAGGACATTCGAAAATAGCAATCGTGTAAAAGAATTATTCTCAAATGAAAATTCACTGAATGGTTCGCGGTAAAATGTGCTAGAAAAATTGCCCTATATGATGCAGTGGATCGTGAGCACACGACCACTTTCAACCTGGGTCTGTTTTTAAAAAATGCTAAGAATCAAGAATTTAAGAGCTGTGTATCGGTCAGTGAACGATTGATATCATTAGTTGAAAAATGTATCGTATCCTTTTACTATTATTAATTATATTATAACCATACTTATTCATTGTTTTCTATAAATTTCTCTAACAGTTGATGATGTCATTAATCGATGATGACATATCAGTGTCGTCGAATGCGATATCCCTGTATAGAAGTAAACATGATCTCGGATATAAATGACTACATGTGACTAATTGGCACTAAAATAATACGATAGTATTATCGATTAATGATATCAATAATCCTTTGCCGACCTCAATTCTCAGTTTTTAACCGCTCTAATACAAGCCCAATCACTACATTTCGGAGCTTATTCACAAACATCATGATTAATAATACAAGAATACGGCTCAATATAAACAAATTGGACTTACTGCTATGCTTTTAATGGCCCGTAATCTAGAGATGGAAAAAGATGACTAATCTTGATGCTTGTGAATATAACCCCTCAACTTTGCGCTGGCACATATATTCACCACTGTCACTCAATAACACAGCTTCAATTGATCACTTCATCGCGCATTCGCTACTCGGGCGGATTTTCCCAAAGCCGGTCGTGGTCGTCAGGGAAGTACGTCGAAATCCTGCCGCCTTCAAATTGACGCGATCAAATTGATTGTCCAACGATCGGCGTTTTCCGTAGATGTTTGCCTGTCCCGGCGGCTGAATCACGAGAATAGGCGGTCTAGCGGCGATATTGTGTCGACGCATCCACGACGTCATCTGCGGGGGTACTTGATGGAGAGCTTCCTCGGAGATGCGAGCTCGGAACTGCTCTGCAGTGTCCTCTTCTTGCTTCAGCTTGGACAGTTCCACCAGCTGCATTCATTTTTCTCGATTTTTCAAGTATTAGACAATATTCGTCAGGTTATTGTTCTTTAAGGACTTTATGTATTTTATTATTATTTTAGAATGGATCTTTATGATATAAAATTGCATGCGTTGCTGAGTTTTTTAAGAAGAGTGTTCAATAAGGTTTTTTATATCCGAATTGGTATTAAAATTGTTCAATTTGATTTGCAAAGAGTCCTTATTAAAGTGGAAATAAGGCAAGACAGCTGCGTACCTTAACTGGCGCGACGTTGGTCTCGTTTTCCTTATGCCCGTTCATTTTCATTTGGTCATTGTCGCTTTTGATCACAAGTCTGTTCAACTGATCGCAGTTGCTATCCCCAATGCCGACGATAATGATAGAAAGAGGGAATGTTGAGGCAACTTCCAATGACTTGATCGTTTCTTCGACGTCCGCTATGGCGCCTCGAGTGAAGATTGTCAGAACAAAATAATGCATTCCTCGCATGCCCGCACTTTTCGTGATTCTAAATAATTTCACAGAATATCAGTACTTGTAAGATTCTTTTCAATGGATCATAGTGATGAGTGCAAGCGACACTTATTCTGTTTTTTTCGCATGCTTTGACATTTTTATCGTTTTAAATAAAGGATTCATGAGTCAACTGAATAAGTAAACAGTGTGTGGATATGGTGCTTTTTGATAAATATAAAGCTAAAATTGCTTCCTTACTCGACTACGGTATTGACGATAGGAGCAAAGTTTGCTTTGTAATCAGGAATGACTTTCACCCCAGCTTCTGAACAAGCATTTATAATGCCGTCCAATCCGCGGCACAATGGCGTTGCCCCATTGAGATTCTAAAGTAAGAATTGATAAACTGGCTCAATTTAAAAATAAATGTTCGACTTGCCAAGTTAAAATGGGTAGATTTTGCCTTTTGATCTGGAACTGATGCGCCAAATCCAAAGGCAGGGAATAGTTTGCTGCTGAAATTATAACAGTGTGCAATACGGCGGCAACTTTTACACCATTTAATATTACGATTATTAAAAAATCACAAAATTAGTGCATGAAAAATGTTAGCGCCGTCTTATTCGTTTGGTCGGACACTACTACCCACTCGATTTACTAACGTTATTATTACTAGGTAAATTATTAACCTCTTTCTCACTGTGATATATCAATAAACAGTGGCACATATATTACTATCTTTTCTAGCAATAGCGGTATTCTTAGTGCTAATTTCGAATAAAATTTACTACAATTTGACAATCGTACAAAAAAATTTATCTTTTTTGTGCAACAGGCATTTCAATTTTGCTCATAAATTGATATTTACACCTCAGGTCAAATCATTAATTATGCTTCCTGGAGAAATCAAAATAGTTGAAACGCGCGCCGAATAGTAGCTGGCGAAAGAGTGTGAATGATTGATATAATCTTGCAAGAACGGTACTATTTCTCAAATTACAGTAATGGAGATACGAACGCCACGCGCAAAAAAATCAACATACTCGCTATAGTCGCGGACAATACGTCCAATCGCGCGCACGGAGTTTTCTATCTCGCTCATCAGCTCAAGTTTATCTTCGATTATCGTACAGAATGGATTTTGGTTCGGTTGCGAAAAATCGACGGCGGTGACAAAGTGAAGTTGAGTCCTGCAACGAAATCAACTGGGTCAAGTTTCAAAAAATAATGCCAGTCTCAGGTCACACTCACCCACTGATAATGTAGTCCAAGAAGGAATAGTATCGAACGTCAGTAAACTGAGTCAGCTGAAAGGTGCCGGAGTTGACGTATCCTTTTTTCTCGGACTTCTTCGAATTAATAACCTTAAAATAGTTATTAGTAGTGAAAGCTGGCGCTGAAAGCGAGAACCGTCGATTGGTAGACAATACCGGTCTATTTCATAAAAGCTCAGCCCAACTGGTAAGCAGAAGCCTCAGAAAGGGACCATCTATCATCTAACCCACAGTTAAATATAGACGCTAGAATAAGCCGACTCCTTTCCGAAGGTTTCGACTAACCGGCTCACCCCTCTGCGAAGGAGCCTAAAAGAAATAGGCTTCAACGTTATCCAGAAACTTACATTATATACATTCTCAGCTCCAGCTCCATACTTGAGTTTTGCATAGCTTGTCAGAAATTTTCCCACAGTGCCGCAAACTCCCACCTCATCTCGGTACATGCTCACGACTTCGAGCAATCTGAAAATGATTGATATCGCCTTCTGCGTTACAGCATTATCATTTTCTTATAATTTCCTGTGTACTAAGCAACGTTGCAACTTTACTTTCAACATAGTTACATTAAGAGTAGCATTGATAAAACCGCTGATTTTCTAGCTGTTTCTAATTAATTAATCATGAAACCTACACTACTGCAGAAGTAAACAAGCGTACAGGTAAATTAAAATACTAGCATGAGTACATAGGGTAGAAAAAAATGTGACAGATGCTTCTTATCCGGCGCCGGAATCTTCGAAAAGTATATATTCTGGCAAAATATAAGCAATGTTGTCTTTTACTTCTCTCCTAATCTAGCCCGCTCTTCGTTACACAAAAATCGGGGCGATGCTACAGCTCAGAGATATTTCTTAAGGCAGGCTTTGCACAACCGAAAGAGGAAATTCAGGATTTGCCGTTTCAAAATTTTGACATTTCCCTTATCTGATCCAAATTATTTACACCTCTTGCTTTATGGTAGCTGTGAAAAAAATTTTGCTGTTGATTAATACCCCTGACAATTTTTCAAAATTGAATAGCGCACCTGTTACCCAATGTGCTATATAAAGAATATAGTAATTATTGCCATACCGATTGCGATTGTCTGCAATCGCGTGTCGCTGAAGGCAGAAGGAGTTCCATTTGGGATGCGAAGTGCGTGGAATGACTTCGCTTTGGTATAGTAGCTTGCGCTCGTCGTTGGTCTCAACGCGGTATATTTGAAAATAGAATCCGCTCTCGTCGAATATATGATGGGGTAAGTGATGCGCAGAGAACTGAAGGGTGATAGGCTGAGATTTCGGCGCAAGTTTTCCCATGACGATCAGGCTGCCGATAGATTCGAACTTACTCATGGTCGCTCTGAAACATATTCACTACAGCTTCCGCATATTTTTGAAAATTGGTTTGTGATTGCCTACCATTATTAACAGCATGTATTGGCTGCGCGATAAGGATGCAAATTTTCCTTAATCTGAAGTAAATTTACAAAACACGTGTACATCAGCACGTGGGAAAATGTGACAAAGTCACTTTAATAAACAGCATGTTTGGACCTAAATGCTTTATAACTTATAATTCTATCTAACATTTTTGGAACGTAAGCTTAATTTCGCAATTTTGTCAAAATATAGTAACTCCCCTGGATGCAAATTTGTGATATACAGCTGTCTAGCTTCCTTTTTGTGCAAAGATAACACAAAAAGAAAGCTACAAACAGAGCATTAAGTATGGTTCAGTGTAAAAATCTTACATCAGGGGTATCTGAACTCGCAGGCCGAAAGCTCCTATTAGCTCATCGAGCTTGAACACTGCTCGAGCGAGCACTGGTTGCTGGAGAGGAGATGCGTCACCCTCCTCTGGACACTCCGGTGTCGCGTCGCTATCTTCTGTGTACTCACAGCTAAAAATCATATGATGATTATGACGTATGCCTAATAAAAATCTCCGCAACTCGAATATTCATTAGATAGTTAGAATTTTTACTCACTTCTGTAGGTTAAATATCGCATTTGAATTTGTTCTTTTCGGCACGAAATATTTGGTAATATTCGTTACTCGTTACCGTGGTTCTGAGTGCCGACAAACGGGCTTTTGGTACACAGCGACGAATGAAATTCGCTACGTTGTTAATGACCAATTTGTTTGTGCTTCTATATATTTTTGAAGCATTTCTATCGAATTGTGAGGAAAAAATACCCGCAGGCAACGCCTTTAGGAGTGAGGGCTATTTTGTATTAACAACTCGTCAGCAGCATAGAAATTTATGAACATTAGCCTAATTCTTCGAAATTCTCTCACAGTTCGAACTTGACATATTGAGATCTTTCGAAAGTATAATCGACGGTGTATTTGCGTGTCAGGGAGATGTTGGGTTTTCTTGGCATAGGTCCGGACGCGGCCAGCTGAAAAATGTTACTTTATTTTGTGTGTAGAATTTCTTGCTTTCAGCTAGAAACGTAGACAACAGAAACATCATTAAGCTGCTATCAAATGCAACCTTTTTTAACCTGTTTTAAAAGTAGAATTCATCGAGGCTGTTTACAAACTAACTTTAGCGGCCACTTAAAAAATTACCAGTTTCCATTGTCCTGCTGCGCACATGTTGCTTTCATATATGAGGCAGATCATAAAAGGAGCTTCATCCAGATTAGTTGGAACGGGCAAGTTTCTAAAATAAAGGTAACTAAATGTTGACATCTATACAGCTAACTGACTTTTTCTGTTATGTCATGCGGTACAGCAGTTTGCTTTTACGCCCGACTTTTGTGAATATTATTCAAAACTCTCTTCTATGTTTACTAAAAACACGCTTTTTGGCTTCATTGCGAATGGTAGAGCTGCAAATTTGCACGCAGCCAATGTATTCACATATCCTGTAGTTTCAACTTTTGATTTCAATAACAGCTAAATATACGCAGCTACGATACATTACAGACATCTGTTTGGTCGAAAAAAAATTAAAGTAAAGTCGTAACATAAAGTGAAGTCAGGCAGTCGAAAGTGTCACGCGATAAACGATAAATTAATAGATAATAGCCGGTCTGCGCACTACAAACGTGGCAAGTTTAACTTCAACGGTAAATTAGACGATAAACTGTTTTATAATGTAATCAGTGAAAATGCCGAAATACAGGGTGGCGCTAAATTAACGAGATTTGGAAATATTTTTTGTTTTTAGGCCGAATCAAGCCTTGGCGTCTATTGGTCGGTTGTAGCCCACGGTCTGGACTATCGATTGGCGCACTTTTCGAAAAATTATTTTTTAGGAGCACTTTGTGAAGTGTTACTGAGGCCCAAAAACAGCTTGGTAAAACGATACACCCTATTTGGGCCTATAACTTTGCAACCAGTCGACGGATTTGGCTCAAACTTTGCACAATTGTTAAGCTGATACCTGGGAAGAACGAGCCAAAAGGGCTTGTGAATCGCGCTTCTAGAAATAAAGTTATAGCCCGGCAAAGTTTTCCGATTTTTTCAGTCGACGAAGGTGGTCCTCTTTGAGTGAAGTTTGCGGTTGAATTTTACAGAGTTTTGTGGATGATTTTGGGTGCGCCAGGTGCGCCTCTATCGGAGCTATCCGGAACAAAAAAGCTTTTGCGCGATTTCCGCATTTTGGAAAATGCGACCATTGAATGCGTGCGCAAATAACGGCGTCAACGTGGGTGGTCTGTCTGACTCCAAACATCGATATTGCTCAAATGAGGAAGTATGCCAAAAACGTTTTTGCTTTCGATTGCCCAGATCATGAGATAACAGGAACACCAAAAATATCCAAGATATTCCAAGAAATTTGACCAAAAACTTTACATAATGAGTGATTTTTTGTGAAAAATGAGAAAATTGCACTTCGTAAATTGACCATAACTTTATTTCTAGAAGCGCGATTCACAAGCCCTTTTGGCTCGTTCTTCCCAGGTATCAGCTTAACAATTGTGCAAAATTTGAGCCAAATCCGTTGACTGATTGCAAAGTTATAGGCCCAAATAGGGTGTATCGTTTTACCAAGCTGTTTTTGGGCTACCGTAAGATTTCAAAAAATACCCGTAAGAGAAAAGTTTTTGAAAATTGCGCCAATCGATACTCCAAACTACGGGCTACAACCGACCAATAGACGTCGAAGCTTGATTCGGCCTAAAAACAAAAAATATTTCCGAATCTCGTTTTCTCAGGGCCACCCTGTAGTATTTTTTGCATTTTCCACTTATTTTTCGCTAGCTTTCTTGTTTAACGTGCCACTGAAGGCCTATAACATTTGTGTTTGTACTGTACTCAATTTTGCCCCAAATCTACAGATAAATGGTAATCAAAAGAAATCTGCCGCTGATGTCACCGCACAAGGCACTGTGACCTGACTTTATCTGTAAAACTTAGATAGCATTTTAAAAAATGAAAAGGTGAACGCTATTTGTCCGTTCATTTGACATTAAACAAGAAAGCAAGCTACATATTTTTGAAGACCGCAAAAAATGAAAAGCTTAATATATTGTCTTTTCAACAGAGACAACAGAGATATGTTTAAGGCACGGATTGAGGGCGCGGCTCCCATGTACCTCCTTATTATCGATTTCCCCATGGGAAATACTTCATTATACATAGGCAGAGGTACGTTCAACTTCTTGTCTGAAACAACCTCAGAAATCTTATTTGAAACATTCCCGGTTCTCTGAAGCAGTAAAAAGATAATCAAAAATGAGTGCTTATGTGTATCTTCAACCTTTTTTGTATGTGATGATAGTTAAACTAGCTATGCATCGAGAAGCAGCAATGGGCAGGATTTCTTCTTTTATGACGCCTGGTTTTAAGACAATGAACACAATTGGCCACTCATAAGAAGGAGTATTCAGATAAACGTCAACAGCCACTATACTAATATCCTTTAACTTGCGCGCTTGCTCATTTACTTGACCACAAGAGATATCCTTTGTCTCAAAATAGTTTCTCATCTTAGTCGAGTCATTATCATCGCATGTAATGACGGCAATATGGTCCTTCTTCAATGACGGCGAATTAATATTACTAACACTTGTGTTAGTCAAAGTAGCAATTTTGTTTGCAATCTCATTCGTAACTTGTTCAAAGTTGTCGAAGATGAGACTTTTCACTCCGACTCCATAAATATTGTGTCCAATTATGATACCTAGTGGATAGTAATATTTCCACTTTCCAAAGATGTTTCCAGTACCTCTAAGCACTTTCATCAGTTCAAAATGTTTGAATTGTTTTAGTCGTGGTCGATATAAACGAAATGAAGCGACTGCCTCACCAGGCTTGTGCAATCCAGTAAAAACTACTGTAGTGTTACCGTTACAATTCGTTCTGCTCTTAATCATCTCGATATAAGAGTCCTCTACAGGAGATTCATCAAAGAAAATATCGTCTTCCTGTTCAGCAAAGTTTATTTTGTCTATTGTTTGAACGTTTGGCGTTCTATCAATGTTGTTAGCATCGTCAATAAAGATTTTATCCCTTTCCTCAAAGAAGTAATGCTCATATTTTGCTTTTAGCTTTTCATTTACAAACACAAACACAGAGCCCGCCTTATTTTCCATGGCAGCTTTCGAAGCGCGTAGCATCAAGATGAGCGTTTTGCCTGAACCAGGCGCGCCACGAATTGTAACACATTTTTCTCTACATTCAACAATTTCAAGTTGCTGTGCAGTAAGAATGATTTTTCCAGACGGTCCGTTGCCAGACATGTTTTTATGCATTTTAAGAACTAACTCTTGCTCTGTATTTTGCTCCATAATCCAAGTGGCAACTTGCATGGCATTGTAAGCCTGAGAGTGAAATTCGACCTTTGACCGGCAGCACACGTACTCAGCCGCAAATCGTTGAAGCATAGAAACTTCAATTATAGTTCCATTTGTTCGTGTTTCAAAGAATTGCTTGAAGATAACACGATCATTCAATGCCGACTTATCAATGATCCTGTATCCTTCATAGGTATCACGATCTTCATTTCGGAATGGAAAGCAGATGAATCCAGTGATGTTAGTACATTCCTTTTGATATAGTGAGAGAAAAGATTGCTGTATATTTTTGATGTTCTTTTCCAGTTGAGTTTTTGCTTTCTTTATCCTGTTTTCTACAGTATTCTCATCGTCCGTTTCGGCTGCTTTCACTTCAATGACAAAAATACCGCGGTTTTGATGAAAAAATATGGCATCCCATTCGCCTTTTTGAATGGTGTTTTTTGGCACAGTTCTGCTAGCTACAAGATCGCAAGATTCCAAGCCAGATACCAATATTCCGCCCATATTCAGTTCTTGAAATTTTAGCATGAACGCCACTTCTCCTTTTTGACCCGAAATGTTTGGCGCTAAATGCGGAGCTTCTTCAAGACCGTTACGTTTCCAACTCTTCAGAATGTCAAGACATGGAGGAACGCAAATCGTTTCAGCTTCATCTGCTCCAAGGATTACTTTCCATTCAGCATTTGAATACCAAAAATCCATGCTCTTTTCTGGATCGCGTGGTACCGCCGACGTCATTGCTTTGAAACTTAATGAATAAAGTTATAGACAAGTATGAGAATGGGAGTGGTTGCAATATGTAACGTCACAACTACAATTTGATTTCACAAAGTTGATTGCAGGCTATGAAAGTGAACTAAGCAAAGGATATCGTATCAATGAAAGTCAACGAATGATAATAAAAATTTTGTGCCGAATAAAAAATAATATACATTATACAGGCTGTTCAAAATATTTCCGCCGTTTTTAATCTTGAATAACTTTTGATTGAGTGACCCAGTTCGAGTAATTCAAATGATTTTATACTCCCTCTGCTCTAGGATTTTGATTTTTAAGATTTTCAAAAAATGTTGGCATCAGGACCAAATTTTTTTTTTGACCGTAACTTTGTTCAGAGATGAAAAATTGGCCCAAAATTAACATTAATGAGACCTAAGCAATTTGGAGATGTGATTAATATGAAAAGTTCATGCATTTTGGTGTCAAAACTTAAAGATGGATTTCTTGGCCCAACACGAAAGTGTCTAAATTTTGGTATCAATTTATTCCTCGGATTGTTTCGGTCTCAAAAACGTTTATTTTGGGCCAATTTGTCATTTATGAACAAAGTTACGGTCAAAAAAAAAATTTGGTCCAGATGCAAACATTTTTCGAAAAATCTAAAAAACAAAATCTTAGAGCACGGGGAGCCTAACGTCATTTGAATTACTCAAACTAAGTCATTCAATCAATAATTATTCAAGATTGAAAAGGGCGGAAATACTTTGAACACCCTGATTATTATTTCCTAATATACCGTACTTTCAGAAATAATGGCACTATGCCATTATTATTTCAATCCTCTAGCCACCCTGCGCCACTATTTGTGCGTGTACTATTATTTTTTTAATGCGGTAATGTAAAGCATAAACTGGCGACAAGCTCCTCTATACCGTACCACATGAGTCTCGGCTATTGCGCGATCGATATGTTGCGAAAGCGCGTGATATATCACGTAGAGGTCAGTGTATATACGTGTGATCATACTGTGCGGTCGTGTTGTTGTGTACCGTGTGCATACATTAACGTGCGGAATTGGTGTAATGAATAAAGGTACATAAAAAACCGAGTCCCGCGTTACAGTAAGACGATTATAATCATCATCTTATCCAATGATGATATTGCAGAATTTCAACTCTTTAACAGAAATTATTTTAATGCGGATGATTGAATGAAAGTTTCAAATATAACACTTACACTTTCAAGCACAATTTTGAAGCGCGTTTGCGCGGCATTATTCGCTACTGTGTTCGTGTATATATGCAGGGACCTATTTCATAAAACTGTTGCAATTGCAACTGAAATTCCGCAACTGCAACGGTTGCAAAAAAAAATCTGCAATTTTCTGTTTCATAAAGCTTTTCGCATCTCTGCAGTTGCAATTCCGCAATCCGCAATTCTGCAATTGCAACAGTTTTATGAAACAGGCCCTAGGGTGATAGAAAAGTTCGTTGACAAATAAAAATTTATTTTTCGTGCGAACAAAAGCAAAACCAAACAAAACGAATAGCCTAAATATAACTTCAGAGTACCTAAAACAAAGTTAGAAAATATTATGCGAAATGGTCGCCATAGGTGTAAATGCTGAGAAAAATACCATTATGGTTCACCAGGCTCGAAAAGTGACTAAACGCAGGACATTTTTTGTTAGTATTACCACCAAAAAACATAGGGGCATAACCTCCTTGCACTGTTTAGGTACCCCTATGTTTTGTGTGGTAATACTAATAATAAATGTACTGCGGTTAGGCGCTTGTCCAGGCTCGTGGCGCGCAGCCTGTTTTGAGGGGATTTCCCCTTACTGCTTAAAGAGTTTGCACTTCAAGAGTTTCTTCTTCTGGTTGGAATTAAAAGAGATAATACTCTTTAAGGCGAACATACGAAATAATTGAGTGTATAGAAACAGAGTCAATTAGTGGGCCCTGCATTGCGGCAATTTTTGCGAAAAATGGCTAAATGCTGTTTCAGTCATTTTTCGGATATTATCGCTTCTGCGATAGGACCCTCTTTTACATCCGATTTTGGCCATCTTCTTTGTATTGAGTGAGATATCGAAGAGGAAAATTTCTCCAACAGACAGCCAAATTGATCAACTGCGAATTGATATAGCAATGTGGAAAATTGCACAGAAACGGCTGTGAACCGCGAGCAATGTGAATCAACATGATTTTTTGCCAGCATTTGCACACGTGGCGACCATTTCGAATAATATTGTGTGACTTTGTTTTTAGTACTCTGAAGCTATACATATCTAGGCTATTTTTTTGTTAGAGCGTCAGCTCATGATTTATCTATATATTTAAATATCCGCATGATGTTACAGCACGAATGCATTATACTGTACTGTATTATGTCATTGTGCTATTGCTATCCTAAACATGTCGGCGCGCTCCTCCTTCTTTGTTATGTTATGTTCTGTTTTGTTCTCTCGCTATCTTAGCAATCTCGTTTCCTCTATAAACCTAGTTAGCATGTGTTCTTCCGCTTCGCATCCCCGCACAATATATGTCAGCCAATGACATAACACTTTTTATTTTGTTTCGCTTTTATTCGCACGAAATGTAAATTTATATTTACCAACGAACTTTTCTACCATCCTGTATTAAACAGCAGCCCATATTTTACATGGATTACCTTTTCAACTTAAGATCGGATTTTTCCAAGCATTGAGGAATTGATTAAGAGCCTTGGCAGAGTTGACAAAAGTTTTCGGATTTCGTTGAAATTTTGCATGCTGCGGTATTTTAGGGTACAACTTACGAAAATAATATCGATTTTTTTTACAAAAGTTTTCGCTTCGAGATAAGGCGGGAAATTTATATTTATTTGTTGCAAACGCAGAATTTGTCGAAATCAGTATTTTTATATATCAATCAATTAAAAATGATGAGACGAATCAGAATTTTGTCTCAGATTGAAAATTGATGCAGAACCTGAAAAATTACGGATGAGAAAAAATCTGAATTTTGGAACTTTTCGTTTTTTTTAATATTTCGGTCGAAACTTGTTCACTGGCCATAAGTGGATGTGACCCTAGGATTATAGCCTTAATTCTGAGCTATTGAATGGCGTCAAATACATTGGGAAAGTCGCGCATGTACGGGACGTAAATCGAGCCCAAAGTGACCCATCTTTCGAGACTTTTGTCATTAACGGTTAAAATCGTTTCAACCTGCTCGAGTACTGGTCCTCTTTTTTTGAAATACGTGTCATTGACATATATAGTGATTAATCCCTTAATAGTGGGCTTTCCAACAGTACCGTAAAAGGTTTCGAGCTTGTACATGTACGGATCGGAAACTTGGTCAGAAATGATCCATCGTTTGAGGATTTTTGAATAAAAGCAGGGCGGATGCGTTAACAACTACCAAAATGCTCTAATGACCCATAAAGCGATCTGTATTCGTCTATCGACAGAAAATATTGAACGTTGGATATCGATGGATAGCTAACGCCGTTAGAGAGCCTATCATAAGGAAATTATTCATTAGACTAGCAGACCCGTGGAAAATTTCCACGGTGTGCAAATCTTCCCTGTGTCTGCTAGTTTTTCCATGTAATTTGAAAGCGCGATAGTTAACATTCGGGCGCAGTGAAATCGCTTCTATTTTCTACGGCGATCTTGTTCGTTGCATTCATTTTTAATTGGTCGATCAGCGGCTCTGTCTGGCCCTCTCGCGCGCTTCAAACTTCCTTCCTTACCACCCTTAACCGTTGAACGGTACAAAATTTGATAGTTTCTGACGTTCACAGAGAGAGGGCGCCCGGATCGGAATAGGATCAGGCAGATTCCAACTCTTGCCTCAAAGGGGGCCCCGACACTTACTAAGAACGCGCAGATCTCGACATTTGCCACGACGGGGCCTCGGCCCGTACTAAGCAAGGGCAGTTTCCGACGCTCGCCACGACGGGGCGCTCGGATCGGATTGGGACCAATCAGAACATATTAGGGCGGGGCAAACTGTGACACACAGACAGACGGACAAGAGTAATAATATATAGAGAAGACACTGACTTGGCCAATTTTCATGATTATCAATTTTTGAAACAGGAGCAGCCAACACGTCCGCAGCTGAGCTGTATTGGTAGGGTGAGTAGTCAAAAGTGAAGAACCATGAAAATTGGCGATTTGGGGCTTTACGGAAATCGTCAGTCTAAGGTCACTCCCATTATATTTAAAAATTGACATACTTCAATTCAGTAAATAAAAGTTTTGGGCAAAAATCAAGTTGTAAGAATTTTATTTACCCTGTTTAAAGGCGAAGTAGAAACCTGTTAGTTTCGATAGGTCATAAAAATTTCAACTTGATTGAAGTCAAAGTGCACATATTCATATGATGTAATTGCCTCTTTTCAGTTTTAGTAGTATGCAACGTGCCGCTAAGCACTGACGACCTGAATAAAAGTTCACCCTCCAACGATACCACCAACAGTGCTGAACTTTAAGACTTACATAGTAACTTTTCTGATATTTTGCTTGTAGCTTTTATATCTCTCAAGCTTCCGAGCTGGTTTGGAAACCTTTTGATAGACCTTCTAAAGTGCTACACAAGGGCCGAGTTTCATGTTAATTTGAGCACCCGCTATAAATATACCTCTGTATGATTCTCTCATAGGGTCGAAAATAGAGCGAAAAATCAACTTTCAGTCGATAATTTTTATTTCTACGACTTCTACATCGAAACATAATATGATAGCATTTGAGGACCAATTTTCTTGTGGCTCTCGTTCGACAAAAAAGGGCCCGCTAAGACGATGTTAAGGCTGAAAAATATTATTTTCTCCTTTTTCAGGAATGTGCACAGAATTACCAAAATCAGGCTACAGCTATGAGAATTCTTCCAAAACATTGCTACCACTTGCTATATGTGTGATTAAATTTTCAAGACTGTAGCATATCGCCGTCATCTTCTTTTTTACCAAAGAATCGATTGATCAGATTTTCGAGGTAAATATCGGAAAAATCAAAATGTTTCAAATGATCAGAACTCCACAATCCAGTAAAAAAGACCAAAGCTTGGCAAATTTAAAAACAGAATTTCAACCTCAATAAAATGTTATAAGTTTTAGAGAAAACTGGTACTCACCCAAAACAAATGTTGACCCCCCTCTCCCGGCGGATTTCTTATTATTTTTAATATGCGCATATTCGAGAACTTCAATGGGTGAGGTTTCATATCACATACTTTAGCTAAAGTCGTACTTAAGATCTATCCGTTATCATTGCGTTAAGTACGCGATATGCAACCGCCTCAATATTTATTGCGCAGCAGACGGACAGGGATGGCATAAACCTATGCAAAGAATGTGTCAGAAATTTTCGCAACCCTCACGGACATCACAAATCTCCAAAAATTAATTATTGAAATGCATCTCACAGTGAATATGTTTCAGATTTATTATAAGTGCAATGAGATCAACTGTCCCTTTCTGAAGCGTGAACTAACACTGGAAAGAAGTATTTAACCCACTTCTGAACTGCACAAGTCTTGGTATCGTATGCTGTTGAAATCCTTAATGACATAGTTGCATTTCGCGTCTGAAACTAATCCACTTAATCAGGGTTCGGAATCGTCCTTTTTAAAAAGAAATGTCCTTTTCTTAATAAAAGGTCAAAATTTATAAACAAGATCAATATGTAAAAAAAGGTTTCGATTGGCGGCGATTTGTTATCGATTGGCCCCGATTTGTCTTCGATTGGCGCCGATTTGCCATCGATCGGCCCCAATTCGTCATCGATTGGCGCCGATTTGCTATCGATTACTGCCTACGAGTAGAAGCCTTCATCATGATGAATCATGATGAAGGAGTGCGCGCGCTTTTTTCACTCAATTAAGCACTAAGCTGACAATTCCTACATGGTTCATCTATCGTAAAATGTCTGCGACTTTAAAAAAATTAGGATAACATGCGTAATCAATACAGTAGAAACCGCTTTGAAATTGCACATCGACCCGGCAAGAAAACTTTTTGCACTAATTTGGACATGATTCAATTCAAAAGTTGCACATGGGACTTGCAAAACATGGGCACTTATACGGTTTCCACTTTAGCTGCGTGTTATCGAAATACAAAGTTTTCGAAAGAGCAAAAACACTGACGATATATTGGATTCGAAATCAGCAGCTGAGTTTCGTAAGCTAACAACTAATCTATTTAACCACCCTCCCATAATGTACAATTGATGCCAAACGCAAGTCTCGTAACAGCTAGACAATAATATGCTATGCGAAATGTGCTTTTTAAAAATGTCAGCGCTCTCGACGCTAATCGATAGAGGGAACAAAACATGGTCTCTGATGCTTTAGGCAGTGAACTTTCACGTGATCCCACAATAGCAATAGGAATGAACTTTGTCATCCATTCCTCTTTCAATCAGCAGGTTTACCGAGAATACGTGTTCGCTCGTTTCTCTGTGACACTATTCAGCTTCACATTTTGAGCATTTCTCAAGCTTAACCAAAAAGCACTTTCTCAAATTCTGCGTCAATCAAACAAATCATAACTTCGTGCAACTTAGTGCCACCCACGCCTTTCATCAGATCGCACTAATTTTCTCTCGTGCAAACTGCAAAGCGAGTCCCTCTCAAATTCATTGGTCCACCAGATTTTTAATCGATACTGCAACAATTCGTTCAAAACTGCTTTCTCTGTCAAGTCTGAGCGCATCAGTTCGATAATGCGATGCTCTTTATCGCGCATTTGATGACATTTTTGATCTTTCGATTTGCTCAGAGCCTTGAATTCCGCTTTTGAGACAATGGGCGGGTTTCATATCGCGCACTTTAGCTAAAGTCGTACTTAACGCAATGATAAAGTATGGCCCTTACGTACGATATTAGCTAAAGTACGCGATATGAAACCGATCCAATGGTAGAACTTTTGAAACTAATGGTGGCAGACTTAAAGACCCGTCTTCGCCCTTCGAAACTCTGAGCGTCTTCCTCTCAGAGCCAGTTGGCAGCGTTGAAGATGCAGCGAAGATCACTTTCAATTCGTTGAAACGTCGGCTTTCTTCGGAGCGAGAGGGGGTAAAGGAGATAGATCGAAAGAGGCAAGCAAGCTAGCGAGAAGATAAGAGAGCAAGACAAAAAAGCGAGAGCGAGCGAGAGAAAGAGAGAGAGAAGGCAGAGAGAGCGCGCGAGAGAGGAGCAGACGACAATGAATTGAAACTAAACGGAAGCGCGCCGCGATGCATGCGCCCCACGTCATTGTCTCCAAAATTTGCATAACTATTGATTATGCCTCGCGTGTCGCGTGTCGTGCGTTCCGTTATCATAAATCGATAACGATGATAGCGCTGAACTAATGGCCTACCGTACCATTTACAGTACATATTGTCGTCTTCGTTTAGAGAAGACATATTGCCTCTAAGCGATTTTGCTCTAATGTCACCGAAATTGTTCGATATATTTTTTGCGGTTCCTGTCCCAATAAATCGATTAATCGAGCGGAAATTAATGCCAATATGTGCTAAACTATCAAAACTAACGTTCCGCGCTACTTAATTCGCTCAACTCTCGAAAAGAAAAAGAAACCAAGAGAAATCGTCAAAAGTGCGATTTTCGAAGCGAACTTCCCTGCGAATGAGCGAGATCAATAAAAAAACTGATGATTCCATTCGAATCACCGACCCAAATTACCTCTGAGTCGATCATTTAAGCGCCTACAGATGTCTACTTCCATGCGAAAAATGCGGCGTCTTGTTTGTACACCAGCCTCTAGTATCCAATTGCGCGCCCGAAGGGCGCGCAAAAAGAAATACAGTGAAATCCGGATAAGTGCACATCGATGCGGCAAGAAAATTTTGTGCACTTATCCGAGTTGTGCAGTTATCCGGGTTTGACCTAAGTGTATAGTTCCTGACCTGATTTTTGGTCAAATCCTCAATATAACCGCATTAGATTAGTTATATAGCATTTCCACTTAAGATCGGATTTTTCTAAGCACCGAGTTTCCTTTGGCACAATTGACAAAATGTTTTCGGATTTCGATGAAATTTTGTGTACAAGGATGTTTTAGGGTAGAACTACCGAAAATAGTGTCGGATTTTTTTACAAAAGTTTTCGCTTCGAGATACGGCGGGAAATTTAAATATGTCTGCTGAAAACGCAGAAGTGGTCAAAATCAAACTTTTTATATATCAATCGATTGGAAATGATGATATGAATCTAAATTTTGTTTCAAATTGAAAATTGGTGCAAAACCTGAAAAGTTATTCAGTGTAGAAAATTTGAATATTCGAACTTTTCGTTTCTTTTGATTTTTTCGGTCAGAACTTGTTCACTGACCCCAAGTCAAAGTTACTCTAGGATTAAAGCCCTAATGAAGGGCTATCGAATGGCATTATAAAAGTTGGCAAAGTCGCGCATGTACGGGTCGCGAATTGAGCGCGAAGGTGGTGTGTGCCAAATTAACAAAAAAAAGGGGTACGTGGGAATTTGGCAGAACGCAACTAAATTCAATGTTTTTATATACCATTAGACGGAGAATGACGAGAGTAGTGTTGTGAATTCGCTTTAACGTGTGATTAAGCGGCCACTCAGCCTTTCCAAAGGCTGATGACTGCTTAGTTAGTCATGTGCTGGCCGCTCAAGGTAGACACAACTACCCTTTAATGCGGCCGGTATATATTACGTTATTCGCGCTCTACCAAGAGTTATTACATCCGTCCACCTGTCCATCTGCCACCACTGCTATCCCCTGTATACCCCAATAAATGTAGGCATCGAAATCTCTCACAACAAGTCCACCTTATACGGCACCGTAACAGTAGTCTGAAACTGTGCGCAGTTTTGCAATTGGTGCAGAAGATTAAAAGCTATGCAAAAAACAAAATATCGCATTTTTTGCATATTTCATCTTTTTTAACTTTTCAGTTTTTTGATTTTTTCGGTCAGAACTTGTTCACTGACCCCAAATTAAAGTTACTCTAGGATTAAAGGCCTAATAAAGGGCTATCCAACGGCGTTATGAAAAGTAACAAACTCGCGCATGTACGGGTCGCAAATTGAGCCTGAAGGGAACCATGTTTTGAGGCTTCGTAATTTTCGAGTAAAATCGTTCCCATCTGCTCGAATACTACAGCTCTATTTGTGAAGCATGTGTTATCGACATATCTCATGAATAATCCCCTGATGATGGGCTCTCCAACGATACCATAAAAAATTTCAAGCTTGTGTATGTAAAGGGCGGAAACTTGATCAGAAGTGAACCATCTTTTGAGGCTTTTGGAAGCAAAGCAAGGCGGATGCGTTAACAACCATCAAAATGCTCTTATGGACCACAAAGCGATATGTATTCGTCTATCAACAGGCAATATTAAACGTTGGCTATCGATGGCTAACTAACGTTGTTAGATAGCCCATCATTGGGGTATTATTCATGAGATATTTCGATAACACAAGTTTTACAAATAGAGCTGCAGTACTCGAGCAGACGGGAACGATTTTACCCGAAAATTCTAAAGCCTTAAAACATGGTTCCCTTCAGGCTCAATTTGCGACCCGTACATGCGCGAATTTGTTACTTTTCATAATACCGTTGAATAGCCCTTAATTAGGGCTTTAATCCTAGGGTAACTTTTATTTGGGGTCAGTGAACAAGTTTTGGCTGAAAAATTCAAAAAACTAAAAAGTTAAAAAACTGAAAAATGTAAAAAAATGCGATATTTTGTTTTTTGTATAACTTTTCAGCTTCTACACCAATTGCAAAACTGTGCACGTTTTCAGACTGCCCTAGTCATTCTCCGTCTAATGGTATATAAAAACATTGAATTTAGTTGCGTTCTGCCAAATTTCCTTGTACCCCTTTTTTCGGTAAATATGGCTTGCACCACCTTCGGGCTCCATTTACGACCCGTACATGCGCGACTTTGCCAATTTTTATGATGCCATTGGATAGCCCACAATTAGGGCTTTAATCCTAAGGTAACTTTAACTTGGGGTCAGTGAACAAGTTTTGGCCGAAAAAATCAGAAAAACCGAAAAGTCCGAATATTCAAATTTTATACATTGCATAACTTTGCAAATTCTGCACCAATTTTTAATTTGAAAACATATTCAGATTTGTCTCATCATTTCCAATCGATTGATATACAAAAATACTGATTTCGACTAATTCTGCGTTTTCAGCTAACAAATTTAAATTTCCCGCCGTGTCTCGAAGCGAAAACTTTTGTAAAAAAATCCGACACTATTTTCGGCAGTTCTACCCTAAAACATCCTTGTGCACAAAATTTCATCGAAATCCGAAAACATTTTGCCAATTGTGCCAAGGCCCTGAACAAAAAACTCGATGCTTAGAAAAATCGGATCTTAATCAAAATTTTATGTTTACACTGGAAGCCAATTTCACAAAACTAATGCAAGTGTAATAGCAGTAAGAACAACTAAATTCATTAGGACACGAACTGATGTAAATTTCTAATTTTTAGGCGTTCGTCACCTGTCGCACAAGGCCATGCGTGTGGCCATGATGATTTACTGTTATCGAGAACACACGTCGTTTGCTCAACTCTTCCAAATCCTCAATTACCTGATGGACATTGACGCGCAGCTTGCCAAATGGAGATGTAAGCATTTCTTTTCATATCAATTTGCCTTGGAGATTATCTTGTTTAATATAGTAAATATCCTAATTAAACTGAAAATTTTAGAATTGAGTGAATAGAATTTTCATCTCATTATTAACACTACCACTTTCTCTGGAACAATGCTTATTTATCTTGCAGACAACCACGTCATGTTGGTGCAGCGTATGCTGGGCAGCAAGCAAGGCACTGGTGGTAGCTCCGGATACTATTACCTGCGAAGCACGCTTGGGTACAGAGTTTCTTTGATTCGATTCAGTTGCTATGCGGCTATTAGGTCATATGAATAAATAAATTAACCCTCCATTATTTAAATGAATACAAGGGAGAACATTTTCATACGCTCTGCTTCACTATTGTGGTGGCATTTGCAATGCAACACAAGCTTTACTGTTTTTAGCGACCGTCACCGTGTGTTTATGGACATCTTTAATTTGTCGACGTGGATCATCCCACGAACCTTCATAGCCCCCCTCGATCCTTCGTCTACCCTGACGATCACGACAGCAACCGTGCATGTCGACGTTCTCGAAACTCACTCCATACAGAAATACGCCATAACCAGCAGCTATTTTGGATGAATAACGACGGCGTAATGGATCAACATGCACGATTGAGTTCAAGGATGAGTATAATTCTTCAACCATAATCAAGGTTTTATACGGTCCGTCATAGATTTGCGTAATTCTAGCGCATTATAAATTTTTTATATGTGATGTATAGCATATTTTTGTGACTGATACGCTTCGTACAATGATAATCAAGGTACAATCACAATCATTAATTGTGAGAAGATGCTTTCTATTAAGTTGTGCCTTATCCGAAATGTTCTTGAGCAACGTTGCTCAATCTGTATGTTTTGCTCAATTGATGTAGCCTTCGTATAATAGATTACTTGACTTCACGCTCCCATGCATTCGAGAACCACCCGCTACGCGTTCCTTCACTTTATTTGTTTCTCCAGCAATCAAAGTTTCAGCTTCGTCAGCCCACTTGATAGAAAAAGTATGTAAACTTATTCGGCCCACTCAGTATATTGGTGGTACGTAAAATAACCCCAAAGCAGTAGTGTGCTTCTCGGTTTTAAGCGGATCGAATGTAATGACAGATTCATGTCCATATAAAAAAAGGAGAAACTTCACGTTTAGCTAATGGAACAATGAATAAATTTGATGATATTCCTCAATCCGTTTGACCCAACATCAAAAGCCCATATCCATCGTCCCTATTACCCTAGATGACTACGTTGCGCTAATGACGCTGCAGGAGAAGAAGACAGAGAAAATTGAAGCTTGCTCATTCGAATGTTATTTTTTATCACCTATCTATTTGTCATTTCATTTGAAAACTGGTTTTTCAGGCCGATCGAATGCCGAATAAAATGTTCCTATTCTTTTCTCGTTATGAAAAAGTCTTTATAGTACACAAATGTAAGCACTTTATTATGATGAATAGTAAAGGAAATACAGAGCAACGCCCCGAAAATGTTGACAGTCACAATCAATTCTTTAGTCAGATTTGTATCATCGTCAATTTGACTTTCATTGATTTCATGCTGATCATAATCTTTAATCTGGTCGACGTTCATGAGTGATTGAAATTCGATGAATGTTTGGCAAAACTGACGGAGGTATCTGCAAGTACATTGCTTAACTGAAAATTGTTTTGGAGGATCGTTAGGTGAACTACAATTTAAGGATGCTACCGTACTAAAGGTGCAGTCTAAAAATTTTCTAATTGTCCAAATGCAGGAAACGCTCAACAAGTACCGAACTATGCACACAAACTTGTTGTCATGCGGACATCAACCCTAAAAGCACAGCGAGGAGCCTTATGGTAGCGTCTTTTATTACATGTCCAAGCGTAAGGAACAGTAAGTCACTAAACGCTCTTTTTATGAAACAAAAAATGTAAAATTTTACTTGCTCATTCCATATCTTCTCGCTCTTGTCACCACTGAAAAGTTTCCCCTTCACTCCTATACTATGCTCGGTAGATCTCCAAATCGATTTGCCAGACGCATCGAGCAATATGACGAAGGCATATCCTAAAAATGAATTGCATATGAGATTTTTCAACGGATATTCGAGGTTGGTGGAGAGGAATAATAGCTGGAATGATACAGTATCCCGTTTCGCACAGAAAAGGGCAAATTTCAGAATGATGAGTCATTTCCATTAGTAAAAAATGAAGTACGCTACGCTGTAATATCGAGAAACGTACGCACGTATGCTATGTTCGTAAATGCCTCCTATCGGGGATTTCGCGTTAGCTAACCTCTGAATCCCAGCAGTTCCGAAGTCGATTGAGCAATAGTCGTGCCATTCAGGATGCCATTTTTGTTAATGCTAATTGATGTTTGCATCCATCCAAGCTCCATATATTCATTCCACGCATCACCATACATTGTAGTCGGGCCTTCAGACTGTATCAAGGGGAATAATTGCACAGTAGCTGAAATTTTTTTAAATATTACAGAAAGCTGGTATTTCTTTAAAAAATTCAATTTTTAAACCGGTTTTTACTAAATATTAGACACAGTTAAGTGTTCATTGACACAATTCAAAAACAATTTGCAGGTTTCGTTGAGACATTCTGTTATGGGTTTTTAATGCGAGACTGCCGAACATGACATCAGAATTTTTAAAAAAGTATTATTGCAGAAAAAGAGTGAAAAATTCAAATTGACAAGATGATAACAAAACTGCACACAAAATCAGTGTTTCTATATATCATAAGGTAGGAAAGTTGATAGAGGATTGAAAACCTGTGACATTTCCGAATTAACTGCAGTTATTTATAGTCTATCATTAAGGAAGCATTTTTATCTTTCCGTTTTTCAAATTTTTCGGCGAAAACTTCCTCAAAATTCCTAGGCCAAATGTGAACAAGGATTAGCCTCTAATCTTGACTATCGAACGATACCATATAAAAATCAACCGCGCACATGCTCAGGTTTGTTCGAAGCTGTCGCATGTCTAAAGGCTTTCGACATTAAAAATTAAAAGTTGTCGGTTTCCTCGTATTTAGCAAATTTATTTCGAATATAAGTTTTTTCAGCTATTCAGTAATATATATGCATGGAGACTGATTTGAGTTGTGGCAGCCAAGTCTAAATTGAAAATTTTAAACCGAAATGTCAACAACCTTGAAGCTAGTGCCAACTTCGAGCAAAATTTGAGACGCACAAGTCTAATACTTTTTACGGTGCCCTTGGATATGAAGGGTTAGGCGACTAATCTTAGGGTAACTATTCCTAAAAATTTTGATAAAATTATTGCCGGAAACTTCTATTACTCAAAAAATAAGGTTTACATTCATCTAGCTGAAAATTATAGTTCCGCGCTTCCTGCTAATGATATGCGCAAAAGTTAAAATTTAGACTGAGACTCATCAAAACCATAAGACCCTCAGATTTCGGCCAGAAATTCTCTCAGTTATTTTATTGCAACAAAAGCGGAAACGTTTTTACATAAATTTCAATATGTGCGATTAAATTTTAATTAAAGACTAGCATCAGTTCGTGGGGATCGCCTTCGCTATTTTATATTAATAGGTCTCCCTTTGGCATTCGTTACATAGATTTCAGATCATTGCATATAACATTGTTAGCATATGGGCTGGATTGGGACACATAAGGATTTAAACTGCAAATCCCAGGAACTTTGTTGAGGGGATAAATATAACTTCCGAGACTGTACAGTTGACTCCTTATTGTACGACACCGTTCTAAGTCAAGTCGCCTTTTCATAAATTAATGGAGTTCTGCTACATGACTTGCTATAAGAATAGTACAATAACAATACCCTTTGACTGAGAGTAACTTATAGAGAAGCCTATTTGGTTATTGAAGTCATCTGTGACGAAATTTGCTGTCAGAGAATTTCCAGTTGATTTTAGCTGCTTGCCGACAGCAACTGATCCCGACCACCTGAAATAGAATAGGGCATTTGCTTGTTTCATATTCAGCAGATTTTATTATCTCTGGATTGTTCACTATACATCCGGAGCAGTGTTGTCTTTTTGTCAAAAAATTCTTTTGTGTTTTTTCAGCTCTGTCAGTCACCTGAACATCGCAAAGTATTTCTGGCAATAAAAGGTCATTAAGCATGTAGATTAGATATTATTTACGAAAAACTGTAGCTTTTGGTAGTAGCATCGGCGAAATATTTGCAAGTATTATTTGAAAAGTATTAATACCAAAAAAATACTTTTTCAGGTAATACTTGAAAATATTTCGCCGATGCTAATACCAAAAGCTATGATTTTTCATAAATGATATCTGATCTACATGCTTAATAACCTTTTATTGCCAAAAATAATTTGCGATGTTCAGGTGGCTGACAGAGCTGAAGAATTAAAAAAGAATTTTTTGACAAAAAGACAACACTGATCCGGAGTCAGGCATGCTACGGCCGACCGGATTATTAACTGTCGCATTCAAGTGGTGGACTCATGCCCACCAGCAAAAAGCAAATTCTGAGACTTAGCGGGAAAAACACTAGGAAACATACTAAAATCTAGGTTAAAGAGAGCTCTACATAATGCGAATGACTTATTGAAATTGGCTGCATTTTACCAGTAATTTTTAACATTATTTTATTTTTTATTTTTTTGCACTTCTAACACTGAATTCATGTTCCTCACTGTTTAACTAGTAAACTTGCATTCCTCTGCATGTGGAGGCAAAAAAGAAAGTTTCCGAAATTTTTTTTGTCACCTTGTATCCGTTAACAACTGAGTTTAGCGGTTAATGTCTGAAAAAGTTAAAATAAAACGGAAAGGTCTGAATCTCGATATTTCGGCTTCAATATCTTGTGCGCCAGTCGTCTCTTTTCCAGAAAGGTTTCTTAATAAAACTTCGCATCTTACACTGCCAAAAGCGGCGAAGCGGCGTTCGAACCATCGTAGATGTATAGTTTGTCGTTATTTAGCTCGGTTATGAACAAGTTCACGGTGAGTAGTATCGTAAAACCTAATGGTACTGTAACCTCATACATGCAGCTTAGGCCACTACCATAACTCTGACTGGTACTGTAGCCAGGGCTGAGAAGAACACCGTGTGGTCCCGAATACTGTGACAAAAGGCACACACTGGGACCTGGCGGCGGCGTGGCTAAAAGGGTGTCTGTGAATATTCAGCAGTCATTATCGAATTTCAGTGGAACGCGACACGGTGACACTAAGAAGATGCTAATTTGGACTATTTCATCGTCAATTAAGTGCAATACGGCCAGAGATGTGTAAAAAATAACGCGATAGGTGTTGCTTAAGTCACCTCGCCGCGATATTGCAATCATAACAGTTTCTATGCTACTGTACTCTCATAATTATTTGATTAGTCAATCATAAAACGGGAGTCGGGCCCATATAGAAACGCTGCTAATGCGCGTAACTATTAATTCAAATGTTATTGTTCGAATAAGTAGGACTTCATATCACTGCCTTAAGTTAAAGTAACATTAAAAACTGATATTTTATAAGCATTGACCATTTCCAAGCCATTACTAACACAGTTAGAAAACTGTTTCTCAGATTTAGACGAATCTCTTCATGGCGCGGTATTTCAGGTCGAGACTACTAAAAACGGCGGCACTTTTTTAAATATTTGTTTTAGAGATGAGCAGAGAACTTCAAATTTGTGCAAATGACTACAAAACTGCAGCCAAAATCTATTTTTACATACCATTCCATATAAATAAATGAGAATAACCAGAAAATTTGCTTATGAATTATATTTGCGAAGAATTAATAATTTAAGGCAGAAATAAAACGTCTCAGTGCAAAAAGTTTTCGTTATTTTAATTTTCGGTAACTGTGTTGCATTATAGAAGCGAGTTTGACCATATAATTAGCTCCCTAAAGCTGGAATATTTAACGGAGTCATGAAGAGTATCAAACTCATGCAGTTATGGCTCGCATGTTTGGTCCGAAGTCTGCATAGAAAATGATGCACAATATTTTCACTAGTTTGATGCCTTATAATTATGCAGAGACAATTAATTTTAGTGCTTTTTTTGTGTGTCATAGAGCTTGTTCAGACTTCCTTTCTCGAACCTTGAAGGTTGATCCTTTTTTCGTTATTTCGTGCCAACTTGAAAAGAAATGAGAGTGTATCCCTACAGTGTTATTAAAACATCATGGTAAAATTATTTTTTTATAGCTTGGCCTAAACTAATATGACTGAGCTGAAACTTGACATAAATAAGCTAGAGACGTTGGGCTCTTGATTGAAAAAAGAATTGTCATAATCGCTCAAGACATTATCAAGATATGATCAAGCGAACATAAGCAATCGTTTTTCAATGAATTGCCTGCCACGCGCTTAACCGTGCTTTCGCGCAACCTTGGAAATGGGTGCTTTATGTTCGCCTAACTATATCTTGACAATAATATGAACGATTTCAATAATTCGTTATTCAAACGAAAATCCTTCATCTGTAGATTATTAAAGGGGGACTCTGGTCCAAAATTAATTTTTGATATGTTGTCAAGTCAAGCACGCTGATCATCGCTGCGCATTCAGTTTTTTCAGATTCGACTTCCTTAAAAAGTTGTAGCCCATTAAAGATTTGTTCGACGTGCAGAGGATACGGAACGTAAACGACAGTATCAAGTTTGTAAATACTACGCTACGAAACCCGCTACAGTTTGAAATTCGTGTTATATAAGATGATACGCAGTAAATGCGGTTAAAAAAGCCTCTTTCAAACGACAAGAATATATAATAAATTAGTAGAAACCATTTCGTGCATCTGCCACCCAGGTGTCGCTAATGACGGAGTTCGACAATAGCGGCGCCACGCGACTGAAATGGAAGCAGCATGTAAACTATCCTGGCGACAGGGATGCCAGGTCGAAAATGGTTTTTTAAGACAAATTTTTTGAAATTTAAGAATTTTTTAAGATAAACGCTTCCAATTTAAGACAGAATATCTCTTCGTTTTTTGAGACTTTTTTGAGATTTCTTTTTATATGAAAAAGAAGAATAAGCTTTAGTAGTAACATCTGATTTCCAAGAAAGACAAGAAGATGACAATACAACTGCAACGTTAAAGCTAATGATAAAAATTTACACGTGGACCTGCTCCTTTTTTGTCTTGAAATTTTTTGTGTCTTATAAAATTTAAGACAGAGCACCTAAATTTAAGACAAATTCTTAAATTTAAGTGAATATGGCAGGACTGCTGGCGACACCTGGGTGGCAGATGCACGAAATGGTTTCTACTAATTTATTATATATTCTTGTCGTTTGAAAGAGGCTTTTTTAACCGCATTTACTGCGTATCATCTTATATAACACGAATTTCAAACTGTAGCGGGTTTCGTAGCGTAGTATTTACAAACTTGATACTGTCGTTTACGTTCCGTATCCTCTGCACGTCGAACAAATCTTTAATGGGCTACAACTTTTTAAGGGAGTCGAATCTGTAAAAACTGAATGCGCAGCGATGATCAGCGTGCTTGACTTGACAACATATCAAATATTAATTTTGGACCAGTTTCTAAGAGAGTCTGTTTCTAAGCATCGAGCTTCCCTTGGCACAGTTTAAAAAAGGTCTCAGAATTTTATGAAACATTAGATCCCAGGGTAATCCAGGTCAGGATTTCCGAAAAACGCATTAAAATTTTTTGAAAATATTTTCGTGTCGAGATATGGCGGGAAATTCAAACGTAATCAGATGACTAAAGCAGCCACATTAAAATTCTCGTTTCTATATACCATTCGATTGGAAATAAAGAGAGGAATTTTAAACTGACCAGAATTTTGAAATTGGTGCAAAACTAAGAAAGTTATGCAAAAAAGAACAGGTCGCATTTTTTCGCTTTTCAGTTTTTCGCATATTTCGGCAAAAACTTGTTTAGAATTCTCCGTCCAGTTTGCTCAGGATTATAGCCCTAATACAGGGCTATCCAACGGTATCATCAAAATTGAAATCAGTTTCCGTCTACGGGTCTCAAATTCAGCTCAAAGTGGACTCCAACCGTAGTTACGGTAATTCGTTTGTGCTCAAGGAGTTTCAACTCAAGTCACAAAGTCTGCGTGTGCTTCAGTAGAGTTTTTTCCTATTTTCGGTCGAAACCTTTTCAAATTTTTTCACCTACAGTTACTCGACTTTTAAAGGATGTGTTACAAACTCTCTAATGTTTTGTTTGCAAGGAGAGAGCTATTTAACTGATATTAATACGGTTCAACCCACACTGGTGAACAAATAAAAACTTCTGCACAAACAAATTACCGTAACTACGGTAAGAGTCAACTTTGAGTATAAATTGAGACCCGTAGTCGGAAACGGATTTTAATTTTGATGGCACCGTTGGATAGCCCAGCATTAGGGCTACAATCCTGAGTAAACTGGACGGAGAATTCTGAACAAGTTTTTGCCGAAAAATTCAAAAAACAAAGAAGTAAGAAAGTGCGACCTGTTCTTTTTTCATAACATTCTTCATTTTGCATCAAATTTTAAATTTCGATCAGTTTAAGATTCCTCTCGTCATTTCCCATCGAATGGTATATAGAAATATTGATTTTGGTTTTATCTTTATAGTCATGTGATCGCGTTTGAATTTCCCTCCATATCTCGACACGAAAATATTTTCAAAAAATTCTTATGCGTTTTTCGGAAATCCCGACCTGGATTACCCTGGGATATAAAGTTTCATCAAATTCTGAGACCTTTTTGTAAACTGTGCCAAGGCTCTGAACAGAAAACTCGATTCTTAGAAAAAGTCTCTCTTAATGTCAAGTTTCAGCTCATTAGAGTTAATGTGGGTCAAGTTATTAAAATTAAAAATTGTATCATGAGTTTTTAGTCACACTGTGTAGGGAAAATCTGTCTTTTTTTCGAGTTGGCACAAAATAACTAAAAATGGACTAATATTAAAGATTCAAAAAGAAAATATAAGTTAGAAGTACGGCTTTCTTTTTAAAAAAAATACGCATTATAACTGGTTGCATTTTCACGGAGTTGTAAGCGATCAATCTCATAAAGTTATTTTTGCGCCACTCTTTATACAGTCGACTCTCGATATAACGGCACCCCACGGGAGCGGCCCCAGGTGACATTATATGAAGAGTGACGTTATATCGAAATGTCGTTTTATCGAGAGTCGACTGTTTGAAAATTATATATTCCAAGTTTGAAATGATTTGGTTCTCAACTTCGAAGCTATTTAAAAAAAGAGCATAAAAACTTTGGGTCAACCTGTGTACATAAATAAAAGCTTGCTACAGTATGTGCTTAATGAATAAGACAAATGCCATACGCTTTGATTGCGAATATTTAATTGAGAAGCCGGCCTCGTTCTTGATGCTCTCTGTGACGAATTTTGCTGTCAGAGAATTTTCAGTTGATTCCAGTTGCCTGCCCGCAGCAACTGTTCCTGACCAACTGGAAAGGAATAAGGTTGTAACTAGTTTTAGGTTCAGCAGATTTTAATATCTCTGGATTGAGCATTTTGTTTGTCGCGAAATCGCTAACGATTTTTTATTTTAAAAAAAAAAGTGACTGCTGTGAAAACCTTTTCCCTCAATAATATTAGATGTGTTTTATCTGTACCCAATCAGCCGAGCGCGGTAGCGCTCGGCCTCGTTCTTATTTACTTTTGTATGCGCACGGATTTTTTTTCGGTTTTCCAGTGATAACTCGCGAACCGCTGAACAGAATTTGACGATCTATAGCCTAAACGATCGACCATCGTGGTGCACATCCATCTATGAAAAAAATCGGTATAAAATCGGATAGTTCTTTCGCTATCTTCAAATTATTGGTGTCTGGCTGGATGGCTGCCTGCCTGCATGGCTGCGCAAGTTGAATTGGCGCGGTTAAAGTCATTACGCTATTGGTCACATTCTTGTTGCCAAGCAACAGATACCGATCTGTAGGCGGAGCTTCGTTTGTCGGTGCGGTTAGTCCGCTGTTCGTATGGAAAGGCGGTGACCCAATGTGCGGACAGTGACGTAATGGCGAGCGAGTGCAATAGTTGGGACAAATATTAAAACGGCCGTCATAGTTAATGAAATCGGCCGACAAAAAACCTACTACTGAAAACGGCCGGCAAAAAAAAGCTCACTACTGAAAACGGCCGGCAAAAATATCTCCTACTGAAATCGGCCGGCAAAAAATATCTTTGATTACTGAAAACGGCCGGCAAAGACGAGAGGAAAAAAACTCCAAATGCGCCCTACGTTAGTCATCGAAAAACGCTTCTCCTGTGGGAAATAAATGTCAATTATATTAGGCCAAAATACATTGTGTTCCCAAATTTGATCAATTCTACTCCCTAATTGTGAATATTTGTGCCGCCAAAAATGATTCACTACCCCTTATTTTAGAGGGTATTTTTAGGGGCTAATCTAAGGGCACTAATCATTTCATTTATATTTTATTTTAAGGGTACTCCTAAATTAATCAATTTACCCCTAATTGTAAATAATTTTGTCCCCTAAATAAAAACAGAAATGCCCCCTAAACCCAGAAATACAGGGTGTCCCAAATAATTAAGCGATTTTTGATAAATTATGATTTTTACAATCACCGCGCTCAGGAGATTTTTAGCAAATATTAATACTCCATAATCTAGGGGGTACCCCCTAGTTTTGAAGGGATTTCATAGTTTTAGGGGGTAATTTTATAAGAATACTGCTTTAAAGCTATTCAGAGTTAAAAGCGGACCCTGAAATACCGCTTTCAAACTTCTTTCTCTAAAGGTACCCCTAAAACAAGGGGGTTTCCCCTAGATTATGGGGTATTAATATTTGCTTAAAATCTCCTGAGCGCGATGATTGCAAAAATTATAATTTATCAAAAATCGCTAAATTCTTTGGGGCGCTTTGTATTTTTGGGTTTAGGGGTCATTTCTGTTTTTATTTAGGGGACAAAATTATTTAAAATTAGGGGTTAATTGATTAATTTAGGAGTACCCTTAAAACAAAATATGAATGAAATGATTAGTCCCCTTAGATTACCCCCTAAAAATACCCTCTAAAATAAGGGGTAGTTACTAATTTTTGGCGGCACAAATATTCGCAATTAGGGAGTTGTTTAGGGAGTTCAGTAATTAGGGAGAGAATTGATCGATTTAGGGGACACAAGATATTTTGGTCTCATTTAATTGACATTTTATTTCGCTCATGAGAAGTGTTTTACGATGACTTAGACATAAGGCGCATTTACATCTTTGTCCGAAATTTACCGTTTCTTTTACTAGCACATTTTATGTAATTTCTTTTTGCCGGCCGATTTGAGTAATCATTCGTATGCAGGCGGCGCGCAAAAATTTTTTGCCGGCCGTTTTCAGTAGTCATTATTTTTGCCGGCCTTTTTCAGTAAAAAGTTTTTTTGCCGGCCGTTTTCATTAACTATGGTGGCCGTTTTAATTAGCGTCCAATAATATTCCGTATTTACACTGGCTAGGTCAAACCGCTCGCTCTCGACAACCGTGCGGCGAAAATCAATGGAACTTTGCGGCGTGTCTACCTATGGGAGGTACAAAAGGCCTGCAAAGGAATCGTTTTTAAACTCGCTTTTGTTTTTGAGCAACTAAAAACTTTTGGAGTGACCAACGTATATACAGGGTGTCTCAAAAAAAGGTTAATGAAAATTTTTAAAAAAGACCGCGGGCACGCCAAGCTGCATACCACGAAGGATAGATCTAGGATGGACCTTCATTTTGAGGGGATGACCGGGAGCCCCACCCTCAAGGCGTGCCTGACATAGGCCAAAAATTAGCATTTGCCCATACACGAAATTTCACTTTTCATTTTTTCTGAAGCGCAGAATATGCGCAAAGTGGTCGGAAGCTGTTGAAAAATGTTCCTGAGGCAGAGACGCATCAATTGGTATGCTTGGCAATTAGTAAACCTCACGACGCTCACGACGCTCACGACGGAAAACCTCACGACGCTCCATGAGCGTAAAACTCACGCACGCGCACCTAACTACTGTAGCAGAAACGCGCTGTTCCGATTTTTTGTATTTTATTGATTAAACAGAAGCTAAGTTAATTCTGTTTCGCCTCTTGCTGATACTTTAGATAGTCTTTGTTCCTTCCGCATTCGACTTTAACACATTTATATCGAATTTCGTGAATTTTTAAGTCATTTTAAGCAAAAAAGGCGAATTTACATAGGAAATTAACAAAAATAAACGTTAAAATACCTAATTTAAGTGCAAAGAAGGCAAATTACGATGAAAATCCGGTAATTTAGAGTTTTTGAAACCAAAGCTTTGCTCAAATTATTCCAAATAACGGCCCGATTTTAAAATTAGCAGTAAATGGAAGTCGCACACAATTCTACTACAGTAGATAGGTGCGCGTGTGTAACCTTTGGGGTCATGGTAGCGTCGTGAGGTTTACTAATTGCCGTATGCTTAATTCTTCGGATTTTATCGATAAATGGTATGCTAACAAAATTGGGCATTGCTGCCCAGTTGCAGCGTATGTGACCAACTTAATCAATAAAACTCGGATAAAATTGAATAAAATGCAATCTTGAACTGCTATTTCCTTATTAGTGTAGCGTGAAACAAGACAGCAAACCAAAATATTCATAAAACTTGCAAAAAACCAAAAATATTGATATACGGTACCCCTTCAATGGAGTGAATTGGCTGGTCGCGCCGCAAAGTTACCCTGAGATTGTATGGGGACTTCAGCATATCAATTGATGCGTCTCTGCTTCATGAACACTTTTCAACAGCTTCCGACCACTTTGCGCACATTCTACGCTTCAGAAAAAATAAAAAGTGAAATTTCGGCTATGGGCAGATGCTAATTTTTGGCTGTATCAGGCACGTCTTAAGGTCGAGGCTCCCGGTCACCCCTCAATATGAAGGTCCACCCTAGGGCTATCCTTCCTGGTGTAAAGCTTGGCGTGCCTCACGGTACTTTTTTAAATAGCACCCATGGATCCATTTTTTTGAGACACCCTGTATGTCAAACATATGGGCAAAACAGTGCATTTTTTAAAGTGGCATAAATGACGAAAAATGAACCGATTTCAATGTGTTGTAGGGTGTGCTTCGGGGAACGCCGGCACAAACTAGGGAGGGTTTACTCCTAGGACCACTGGGTGTGCCGTCGGGGAGGACGGCACCAACGAGATAACTGAGCGGGCGAGAACAGACAAAGCGGAGACAATGCGGAGACACAAGCGTACACAATACGCACGAGTGATACAATATCACGTTTATATAGGCGCTGTAGTCGACAGTGACGTCATGCGACTGTCGACTACAGCGCCACCCCGCGACATCTCCTCCCAGCCGGAAGAGTCCTAGACGGCGATACAATAATATCACTCGGGAGCGAAGACTTGGGCCGGTCGTCGAACGCGAGTAGATCGACGCAACGTCTGCTGCGTGGTCACGGACGGGGTAGACAGCGGCGGGTCCAAGTCCTTCGGCGGGTCGTTCAACAGGTTCGCGGACGGCGGTGCGTTGGCCTGCTCCGCGATGGCTGGGGCGTCGAGTAGCTCAGATCGCAGCTCCGGTACCGCGAGGTCGACCTGTCGGTCGGTGTCGTTCGGCGGCGCGAGATCGTTCAGCGGCACGGAATCGAAAAGCGGCGCGGCATCGTAGAGCGGTTCAGGATCGTAGTGCGGCGCTGAGTCGTGCTGCAGCTCGGGGTCGTGCTGTGCTGCGGAGTCGTACGGCAAGTCGGAGTCGTCCCGCGGCTCGGGGTCGTCCACCGGTCGCGCCAGACGGAGTTGATCGCTGTGGCGTCGCCAGACATCATCACGGTCAGAGGGCTTCACCTCCCAGACGACGGAACCTTGGCGACCCACGACGGTGCCGCGCACCCAACCGGCCGGTTGCCCACCCTTATACCTGCGAATAAGTACGGCAGCGCCGATGGCGATCTTCTTCTCCTTGGTACTACGACTGTCGTGCAGCTTGTCCTTTTCTTTATTCTTCTCCGCGACGAGTAGATCGGTCGGGAAGAGCAAGTCGAATTGCGAGCGTGGCGTGCGGCCCAAGAACAGTTCAGCGGGAGCTTGGTCGGTGGCAGGATGTGGCGTTATACGATAACGCTGCAGGAACTTCAGGAGGCATACCTTCTTCTCCTCTTCCTCCTCACCGCCCTTTAGCATCGCTTGCTTGAACGTCCCCACGAACCGTTCGGCGAGCCCATTCGAACTGGGATGGTAGGGCGTAGTCAGTTTATGAATCACACCATGTGATCGGCACCATTCGGCGAACGCGTCAGACGTGAATTGCCGACCGTTGTCAGAGACCAGAGTCTCGGCGAAGCCGTATCTGCTGAACATCGTAGAGAGCGCGAAGATGACGGATGACGTCGTCGTGTGACCAACTTGCATCTCGACCACCTCCGGCCACCTTGAATACGCGTCGATGACGATCAGCCACATCGATCCTAGGAAGGGGCCTGCGAAGTCCATGTGGATCCGTTTCCACGGTCGGTCGGCGCGGGGCCACGGCTGTGGTGGTACTGGCGTTGGGTCGGGAAGACGCTGGATGCACGGGTCGCAGTCGCTGACGAGTCGCTCGATGTCCGCGTCCAAACCTGGCCACCAGAAGAAACGTCGGGCGAGTCGCTGCATGGCTCTTTTCCCAGGATGCGTGGCGTGAAGCTGTTGAAGAACTTGCGGCCGAAGAGCATCGGGAACGATCGTTCGTAGGCCCCAGAGTAGACAGTCGTGCGCGATGGCGAGCTCGCTTCGAATACGGAAGTACGGCAGTAGTCGTTCTTTGTCGCTGCCGGAGACGTGGTCGGGCCAACCCAACCTGTGGTACTTGGTCACCAGTTGCAGAAGCGCGTCCTTCTTCGTTGCTTCTCTGACGGCGTCGGCCTTGACCGGTAGCTCGCACAGCTTCTCGGAGTAGACCGCTCATAGTTGCGCGTCGCACTTGCGTGACTTCTGGAATTCGCCGTCGTCGGCCTGCGGTAGTCGCGATAATCCGTCGGCTTGACCGAAGTTTTCGGAGCGGACGTACTCGATGTCGAAGACGTATGACATCAGCGTGATGCCATAATTCTGCAGTCGGTTCACAGACGTCGTCGGAAGACCTCGCTTCGAGCCGAAAATCTTGACCAGCGGCTGGTGGTTGGTGCGGAGAATGAAGCGGCGGCCGTAGACGTACTGGTGGAATTTCGTCACGCCGAATATCAGCGCGAGAGCCTCTTTTTCTATTTGCGGGTACCTGGATTCGGTCGGCGTCAACGTCTTGGAGGCGTGCGCGATGGGAATCTCCCTCCCATCCGGCAGACGGTGAGCGATCACTGCCCCAACACCAACTGGACTTGCGTCGGCGGACAGGATAATCGGCAGGCGAGGGTCGTAATGCGTCAGCATTAACGGCGAAAGCAGGTCCTTCTTCACCTCCTCGAACGCTTGCTGGCACTGCGACGACCAAATGAAGGGCGCGTACTTGCCTTTATCGTCCTGGCGAAGTAGAGCATGTAGTGGGGCGAGTCGGCTGGACAGTTGCGGCAGAAACGAAGCGTAGTGGTTGATGAGACCAAGCAGAGCGCGGAGTTCGTGGAGATTCTTCGGTGCCGGCATGGCGGCAATCGCTGCCGTCTTTTTCTGCGAAGTGTGATGGCCGTGCGCGTCGATCACGAAGCCGAGGTAGTCGATTCTCTCTTTCGCCCATTCACACTTCTCCTTCCTCACCCGGAAGCCGTAGTCCTGGATGCGCGCGAGTACTTGCCGTAGTCGCTGAAGGTGAGTCGTTTCGTCGGCGGCGGTTACGATGACATCGTCGAGATACACTCCCACGCCGGGGATGCCTGCCAACATTCGTTCCATAACTTGCTGGAACAAGGCCGGAGCTGACGCGACGCCGAAGGGAAGGCGGTTGTACCGGAACAGTCCCTTGTGGGTGTTGATCACTACGATCTTCTTGCTCTCGTCGTCGAGCTCGAGTTGCAAGTAGGCGTCGGAGCAGTCAATCTTGGAGAAGATTTTTCCGCCGTTCAGGCGGTGGAAGAGGTCGGCCGGGCGCGGTAGCGGGTACTGATGGACATCTAGCGAGTCGTTCAAGCCGGTTGAGAAGTCGGCACACAGCCGAATCTTGCCTCCTGCCTTGGCCACGATGACGACTGGTGCGGCCCAGTCCGAGTAGTCGATGGGCGCGATGACGTCATCGGCGACGAGTCGTTCAAGTTCGGCTGTCGTAGCGTCGTAGACTGCATAGGGGAGAGGGCGCGGTCGGATGAACGTCGGGCGAGCTTCATTCTTCAGTGCGAGATGAGCTCTCATCTTGGTGCAATGACCAAGGCCTGGCTGGAACACTTGCGGGAAGCTGTTCAGGAGATTCTGCATCGACGTGTCGTCGCGTAGACGGCGGACATCGGCGTACGGCGCGGCGTCGTCGCAGAGCTTGCGTAGATCGACGATGTGAAGCGCACAAATCCACGGTCATCTGAGCACACTGTCGCCGTTCTCCGCCACCAGCAGTTGAAGTAGAGTAGACTTGCCTTCGTAGTCGACGTGAACTGCGGCCTGGCCTCTGATCGCAATCTTCTGTCCGGTGAAGCTTCTGCAGACGGCGGAGCTCTTCTTCAAGCGGGGCTTGCCGAGGTCGCGCCAAAGTGATGAGTTGATCACGGTCACCGCCGCGCCGGTGTCGACTTCTAGACGTGCAGGGCGTCCCTCGATTTGTAGATCGACCATGAACGGCCTGTTGTCGCCCACGGGGTCGTTGTCGATGGCGAGCAGTCGGGCGTCGTCATCGCTGGCGAGTCGTCGAACGGCCGGCGGTCGGGCGGCGGCATCGTTGGACGGCGGTCGGTCAGAGAGCGGTCGAGCGGCCGGCGGCGGTCGGTCGGAGCGCAGTTGGACGGCGGCGTCGCTGGACGGCGGTCGAACAGAGTGAGGTTGGACGGCGGCGTCGCTGGACGATAGTCGAATAGCGTCTATGCTGAAGGCGACCTTGTTCGTCTTGGCGTATTCTCTCCTTCTTCTTCCCCTTGGAGACGAATGACGCTGCGACGGCTGCGACTGCTGCGGCGACTGCGGACGTTGAGACGGTTGCGGCTTCGAACGGCAGGCGCGCGCGATGTGTCCAACCTTGGAACAGGAGTTGCAAACGGCCTGACGATACCGGCACTCGTCGTCGCTGTGGTCGAATCTGGCGCATCGGTCGCATGGAAGAGGAGCGGCGCTCGGACTCTTGCTTCTACCCCGTACTTGGTTGACGGAAGCTGCCAAGTCGGCGGAACTTGCTGGACGGCTGATGCTAGTGCGAAGAGTTTCGCGCAGAATGGAGTCGTACTGGTTCGCTTGCTCCAGAGCCAGGTCGATCGACGGGTGGTCTCTCTGTAGAAGCTGTTGTCGCAGCTTGTTGCTTGAAATACCCATGACGAATACAATCGCTAGGGCGCGGTCGAGAGAGAGCGGCCAGGAGCACGACGCGGCGAGGATGCGAAGCTGGATGACGTAGTCGGCGGACGACTGGTCGGGATCCTGGCGAGCGGCGAAGAACTTGAAAAATTCGGCCAGCGGGAGCGGTGACACACGGTAGTGTCGGTCGAGAGCAGAGCGGAGTTCTTCGAACTTCACGTCGTCGACGGTCTTTGGGCTGATGAGGGCCATCAGCGTTCGTTGAGCAGTAGGCGCCAGAGCGCAGAAGAGCAGCGCTGACTTGTCTGCATCGTCGGCCAGCTTGGACAGTCTCAGCACNAGCATCGCTGACTTGTCTGCATCGTCGGCCAGCTTGGACAGTCTCAGCACACAGGCGAAGTGTGCGTTCCATGCCGCGTAGTCGCTCGGGAGGCCGGAGAAGACCGGGGGAGCCGCCGTCACCGGAGGCGGAGGCGGCGGAGGTAGAGCGGGCGCGGACGCGGAGACGTGGTTGCTGGTCATGTCGTACTCGGCGGTGGTCCGGTGTCGAACTGGTTACGACGTTCGTCTGTCGATCAAGACGGGTCGAGTTCGGGTGTCGCAGGAACGGAAGATGACGCTGTCGCCACTGTTGTAGGGTGTGCTTCGGGGAACGCCGGCACAAACTAGGGAGGGTTTACTCCTAGGACCACTGGGTGTGCCGTCGGGGAGGACGGCACCAACGAGATAACTGAGCGGGCGAGAACAGACAAAGCGGAGACAATGCGGAGACACAAGCGTACACAATACGCACGAGTGATACAATATCACGTTTATATAGGCGCTGTAGTCGACAGTGACGTCATGCGACTGTCGACTACAGCGCCACCCCGCGACACAATGATTAAAGAAATAAATTATAAATAAGAGATTGCTCGATCAGAATCAAGCAACCGCATTCAAATTAGCTAGGTTTTCACAGAGTTACAAGGAATCAAACTTGTTAACTTACTTTGTGAACTCCATGTGTTTTCAAAAAAGGATACTTCACATAGAACCCTGATGATTCCCTATACATTTATTAGTTTGAGCTGAATATGGCGCTGGAAAATTTCCGTACACGCTTTACATATTGGTATAAACATGATTCAAATCGGTGCAGAAGGAAAAAAGTTATTTAAAAATGAAATTGTAACGATTCGTTGAGACACTCTTTTGTAGTGATTCCCGTAGTTGTTCGATTTTTTCGTGAGTTTCATTTGTAGCGAGGTACTCTACAGTTTTCCAAAGCATCATGATCAGCGTTTCTTCATCGCATTCTGCCAAATTAACGTTATTGCTCAGAATGCGAGGGTTAAAATCGAAATTTTTGGGAGTTAGTCGAAAAAATTTAATATTACGGCTTTTGCATTTCATTTTTGCACATTCCAATACTTTATTGTCGCCACCTGTCGCTTGACTTAACACTAAATCAATAATATCAGTAATATTTTGTGTGTGGTCACCTTCACCATATTTGCGCTTGATCTTAGGTGGTTGACCTGTTCCAACAGACAAAATTGTAATGTTCGGTTTTGGTGAAGGCTTTGGATACGCAATGAAATATTTATCAATCTCGCAAAGAAGTACATCCACTGGACAATTTGCTGATAGACCACCATCCACATATTTTCTTGCGATCTCCTGCTTGTCTTCCAAATCAGTTTCATTGAGTTTAAAATGACTGAAGTATACAGGAACTGCACTTGACGCTCGAGCTGCTTCACGAAAAAAAACGGTATGAGGTGGCGCATTTTTGTCAACACAAAGTTGCTTCCCACAACGATCGCTGTTCCTCTGAATGGAAAAGCAATCCTGGCAAGTTCTATAATTCTTGAAAATATCAAGTCTTGCTGGTTTATAAGATATATTTAGTGCAGTTACTAACACATGTGGTTGATAGTCTTCCTTTTTATCGGCAAAGATGTCTACCACATTGAATTTATGTTCACCCAAATTGGTTTCCAATAGTGTTTCAAGTGTTTCTGCTCGACTTTTTTGACTTAACCAGTTTTCAGCTAACTCCTTAAAAAAACCACCAATCTTAACACCCATGAATAAGTTTAGTAAATCACAACCCAAACTCAGCAGCTGAGCATCTTCGTTACTGTCTAAAGTTTTTTTTTCAAATATAGCATTTTTTAGTTCCCAATAAAGTTCCATACATTTTGTAGGTGTACGTCGGTCAGGCTTCGGCATTGCCAACGCCAAAGCAAGGATTGATCCAGTACTTGTTCCAGCCAGCCAATGAACTTCATCTCCAATGTTTTCACTCCCAAAGATGTTGTTTGATACAACTCGTAAGATCAGAGCGCTGACCAAACCTCGTATGCCACCTCCATCAATTGATATAGCAAACATATGATCTTTTGCATTCAGGTTTGTTTGTGTTCTATTTTTTTTCTTCCACAAATTTCGAGCAGTGTGCAGAAACTTTTCAGCATATTCAAAATCAGCGCGACTTCCTCCAAAGCGAGGATGATCCGATGGAGGTAGTTCTAGTTTGTTATCAGAACTAGAATCAGGATTTGCTCCAAATATTACCAAAAACCTCATGCTCATCAGCCAAATATATCTGTTACTTTCAACAGGTCCACCGACCCATAAATCATTAAGACGTACATTTCTTTGCTCATGATTTAGAGACAAGAAATCCTTTATATTATCACTGAGTATTTGTTTATTGCGAGTTTCTCGTAATCCTGCTTGATGACCATCCATTATTGTTTCAGAACTTTTATTTATAAGGAATCTGAAATTATTCTCAGCATTCAGAATTATAAGAAACACCGTTACCAAAATGACAATGAAAATAGTAAGCTTTCTGCTTTAACAGATTGTTTTGATGGCAGAAGTCAGAGAACAGGCAAACAGGACATTAAAAATGTGCTTTATTAATCAATACATGCATTTCAAAATAAACGCAACAAGAAAAGAGCCATGTAACAATGAAATGCTAATTGTATGAATTATTACAGGTTGTATACTTTTCCGAGCAACAAGGCCGATACATTAAACATTTGACAGAGGCAATAAAACACATTTTATACGTTGAATAAGCTAATGTAAGCATGTGTTTATGAATTTGTTTCGCTGTAGTCTGAAATTTACTCACTACGTGACATTCACCATTAGCAGTTTAAAAATAATGTGAAAGCCGTCATTTCATAAAGTGCGCGTGTACCCTGACGACATTTGCATATCTATCTTTTATGCAAGTCGAAAACAAAAAAACACCTCTTTTTTCTGTTTTTGCACTAATTTTTGCCATATGCATAGCGAAAACAGATGGGCCCTTATGCAGAAAACAAAGCGATTTAGACGTCTGTTATCAGGTTTCGACAAGCGATATGCATGCGAATAATAGCAAACGGTTCGCTAAATCTGTTTTTGCTCTACGCAATAAAATAGCGAAAACAGATTTGCAGCCAATCTGTTTTTGTTATACGCATAAATATAGCAAAAACAGATATGCCGCCAATCTGTTGCATAAAGAGCGAGGGGGCGGGGCGGGGCGGAGCGACGACGAAACTCTCATATAGATTCAGTACCTGAACCATAGCGTAGTGTGCACCGAAATTGTACCTTTATAGCCGCTTTTAGAGATCTTTAACCTGCTAATCCCCCCCTGAGAAACAGGTGACACCGTTAGCTAAAAAATGAGTGCTCACCAATACCGAACATAAAAGTAAGCCCAGCTAAAAGTTATTTGAAACCTAGTTCAGCCGCTAATAGTGAATTCCATGGCTAAACTTGAATTCTCATTAGCTTCATTTTTATTTCAAGTTTAATAACGAGTCAGAGTTAAGCAGTCAATGATGAGATCATTTCTTGTGCGTGACGATAGTGAAGTGGTTGAATTATGGAAGCAAAAGAGAAGAGAGTAAAGCAGAAATCCGGAAAAGATTACCAGTACCGTGGATTCGACCTGTATATTGTATACCGTCCCCCTTTGTCCTTCTGACTTCCACGGTGTCCTTTCTTTTTTCTAAAATGGTAGCTTTTCCAATCACCTATATAGATTTTGGGAAGGATTTGCTCTATAACCTGTAACAAAAGTGAATCTAATAAAGCCTTAATTTGAGAAAGAGATTTCAATATAAACCGTTAAAATAATTCAGACTCAATAATAGAGGCTTAAAGTGATTCAGATTCAAGTTTAACCGAACTCACTTTTATGGT
>NIUQ01000159.1:0-69520 GCA_002796945.1 Plectus sambesii | reverse complement strand
CTCATTCGTGACACTACCGCTCACGAGTAGGGCAGTAATCGCTCTCATACGATTATTCCAGCTTAAAAGAAAAGAAACCCCAGCCGCGTCGCCAGGCGTTTAACCCCAGGGCGGCACGCTACGCGAGGGGACGTCGAGGGAACTGGCGCGCCCCAATCACCCTCGGGTCTCAGCCTGGCCTCCTAATAGCGCGCTCGCTCATCCAAGTCGCGTCATCGTTCGAACTCGTCAAAACCTGACACTGACAACAACATATGTGAAGGATGTTTCACCGGTTGGGCTAGAAGAGAGAGAGATAACCGACCGGAGGTTCGATGAAGCGCAAAAGAGACGCCGAGGTCTCGGGCCGCCGCCCTTGAACGCGCGCGCCTCAGTCCCCTCAAGTGGCAGGGAGGTGTTGTGTTATTTGAGCCTTGACGGTCGGACAAGTCGGTACAATTAGCTGCACCGACACAGCTCCGTAGACGTCACATTGCAAAGCTGTATTTTCTTTGTTGGTGCGCTCAAGTAAGCGATAGGTAGTACGTGCAGAACAGTTAGGATGATGATAATATTGTTCAAAGTCATTTGCTCTTGATCTAGCGGCTTTGCTTTATTGTGTTAGTGATTAGAAGAACTCACTGCTTCATTTTGTGCGTACTTGTGGAAAAATAGGTGGCGCAGATCAAATGTGATTGATCTCATCTCGAAAGGTAGCGTCAGAGTTCAAGACGCGTCCAGTGTGATGCGATTGCTATCGGCCCTGAACAGCTGTTAATGGTATCGGCCGCTAGGCGATCCGGCTACGAACGGCCGGCTGCAAAAAAGTAGCCCCATTCGTCGCCATTTATGTTATTATGGACGTCCATTCGCCCGTTCAGGGCTGTTCACCGACGATAGNTCGGCTACGAACGGCCGGCTGCCAAATATTAGCACCATTCGTCGCCATTTGTGTTATTATGGACGTCCATTCGCCCGTTCAGGGCTGTTCACCGACGATAGTTACCGCGTCACTGTAGACGCGGCGTTCCTAAATAAAAAATGTGATTGCTCTAGGAGCTGATGAATTCGAGAATAATCATAACTGGATCCATCTTCATTCGTTTTTAGCTTATTTTCTGCCGCCAAACTGATTTTATCTTTACTTCTAAATTAGGCATTTATACGACCTCTATACAAAGATCAAAGATAACTCGATGGGCTAATATCGTGCGCTGCTATTGTGTAGGTATAATATATGACACTCTCAGTTATATTTTGTAGGAGCTATTATTGCCTGAAAAAGTCTAGCAAAGTTGCGAATTAATAATACAGCAACTATTGTATTTTTCTCTCGTGCGCGCTGCGTTACGCCTTTCACAAATGACTGTTTAAAAACTGATTTGTGTATTAATTTCAGGTAAAAATTGACCCTCGTTCCGTGTAGCTTTGGGCTACGCGAGAAATGCTCCAGAAAAGCTATGTTGGAATTTCGAGTGCTTCTCTGCTGATCACAGCTTCTTTTCTGTTTGCTAACTGCTGCTCTGCGATTAATCCAAGTACTTTTTTTTCTTCTTTTTTGTCAATAAGACACTAAATTTGTGGAATTGTTCCATAGTTAGGATTGCAGAACTTATCTTGATCCTACAATTGGACCGCTGTTCGATATACTTTTATTTACAGAATAATTCTCAATTTTACATATGCACTATCCCTTTAGACTATCTAAAGATTGGATCATTGAAGACTGCATCTCCATAGTCAATATTTTTGAGAGCAGATCGCTGTAATAAGATGAAAAATCCTACTCGTTTCCTAGTTCACATTAAAATTTTCTCCTTATGAATTGAAGTAATTCCTAACGTAACCTGCCTAACCACTGCTGCACATAAAGGATTGTAATCATCATTTGAGCCCAAGCAGTGACATAATCCAGTAGGGATTTTTATCAGCCACACAACTGATGGAAACTTTACATATTTAGTGCATGAAATTAAAATAAAGGCAGCAATGAAGCTCATTTTTAGCGTCTTCTTTAAAACAAAAATTAGGATTAACGTGGCAGCCGCTGGCTTGTGAGAATGCGAGGTTTCAAAGAGATACTCCTCCGTTCTGGAGAAATGCACGCTCAGATAATAGAAAGAAAGAATAAAATTCTCGTCCAAAGTGATTTTTGATCCCTATCAAATCTCGGCGCCATTTCTGGACTGAACCGTTAAACATGTGGAATTATGCTTAATCGTACACGAATTATGATGTAGAAATAGATGCCGATCTTGTTTCAGAGTGTGACAAGTGCGACTTACGTTCTTCTTACTGCAAAGAGTGGGGCGATGAAAAAGAAGTGACATGCGAATGCCGCGGTGGTTTTGTCAAAACACTTTCTGGCACTTGCGTTGGTAAGGGAGTGACGAAAAGCAATCGCGAGAATCCATCAACTTCGCTTCAATCTTAGCACTATATTCTGGAATGTGCGGAGTGTAAACGGAATAAGAAAGGGACTATAGTCTACTCGAGCGAAAGAGTACTTTGAGTAGAGCGCCGCTCGTAGGTCAGATGGGGAAGCAAAAAGGTCCTACTAATTAAGTGCTCTGACAATTATTACAACGGGTAGCACGCGAGCGTTCTCAGTCACAAAAGTTTTAGGGCAAGTTCTGTGCGTACATCACTGAGAGATATTTTCAAATTTGCCGCGCCGTCAAGTACAATCCAAGTAGTACATGCTTTTTTTGCGGTCCGCTGAAAAATAACTCGGCAGCTGCTACGCCCTATACATTTCAAAATAGCACAGTAGGCGTGTTAGAGGTAAGCCGATCGCTGATACTCACTTTACATATGTGACCGCGAGACGACCGTCAATCTATAAAAACGATTTATTTAGTTGCTGAAGAGCTGCCTATCGACGAGCTATGCGTCATTGGCCAAGCTGAAAAGGCGGCGACTCGAATTCTTACCGACGTCTTAAAGAAATATGATCGAAATCTGGTGCCTAAATTAATGGGTGTCGACGTTGATCTGGAGCTACTTATTCAACTGATCTCCGAAATAAACGAGATTACCAGCAGCTTCAAGATGGATATTCTTTTTAGTCAGATTTGGCACGATCCCGGTTTAGATTTTCAGGTAGACGGTTGCTCTTTATCCATTTTGATCGTCAACTACAAAGCGCCTACGAGAGAGTTAATGAAATTTATGATATCAATAATTAATGATAGCAGTGGCGTTGATGACCTTCACAGCGATATTATGAATTTGAAATTTATGACAAAACGACAGTATCAGTTTGAAAAAACTGAATTTCAGAGAATGTCAGTAATTAATATTTTGCTGATATGATGGCAGTTTTACAGTTTTAATATACCCTATTGGTGAGAGCGCAGGATTCGGTAGCGAATGAAAGATGGAAAATGAAGTTCTTGATACGATGGTTTAGTAAGGTTGGTAGCTACGTTCATAAGAGTTTACAACGCTGCGACCTGACCGATATCCAGGCGGTCTGACATAGATCTTAACTTTTTGACGTAATAGGAAAACAATTTGATTACGTATGCTGCCATTGGTTGCATGAACACAATTATTTACTTTAACATCTGCTTCGAAATAACTTGTAATATTTGCAGAGCTACGAAGGCGCCCACTGCTTGACAAACTTATCACTAAGCCATCGAATGGTTGATCATTTGTGGCTGCCGAACGTATGCATCGTCAACAGCAAGGAGTCCCGAATTCACAATTCACCGACGCCCAATATTTTCTTGGCCATCTTTCCAAACGGCACAGTATGGATGAACTACAGGCAAGCGGGGGAAATTAAACAGTTTTCATACGATATAATTTATATTACAATACTCGAGATGCTCGCGTAGTTAAATATTTTGGATGATCAGCTAGTCAAGTTTCGGTCTCATCGCGAAAGAGTCTAGCTGCAAACTTGTTCGCGCATAACATTTTCACTATTCCTCACTGCAAGAATATTATCGTGTTATGATAAATAAAATTTGCGATTACGATATTATCAGCCGCATAATGCACATTTATGAGGAAAGATGGAATAATAATAATACTTCCTCATCCAATCACGTCGAATTTCTGCAACTTTTCTTTCAGAGTGGTTGTCGAGGCGCCATGCAACATGGACTTTAGTTTGTTCCCAATGGACAAAGTGCAGTGCACAGCCATATTCGAAAGCTATTCTTTTAACATAGGAAAAGTACGCTTGTACTGGAAGCGAAATGGTCCTCCAGTGGAAATAATGGGCAGGTACGCTCAGAATCTCTTCTTCACGTTTCGGACGACAAAAAAGTTTATGCGAGAAATTCAATTAGTGGATATCCAAACATCGTCATTATCGCTTTTTTCAATTGATAGATTTCGTTAATTCTCTCGCTACGGTTGACGCACTGCATATTGTAAGGTTACAGTGTTCATTAGGATGCACCTTAATTGACTAAGAAATTTAATCATTAAATAAATAACAACTTCACTAGTTCAAATAATTTGTTATGAAATATCATACTATTTAACCACTGACAAAGATTTTTTAATCATGAATCAAAATTTAGTCCGTAATGATGCTAGTTTATACTGAAGAATGTTGCTTAATTTGCAGTACTTTATTACCCGATTTCCATCTCACGCACTACAACTACATCCGTTCTCAGTATACATATCCAGCGGGGGTATGGGATAATCTGGAGATTAAGTTCTACTTCAAGCGCTCCTTCGGCTTCTACATCCTGCAAATCTACCTTCCCACTTACTGCATGGTGCTGATTTCGTGGATTAGCTTTTGGTTGGACAGGAAGTCGCTGCCCGCGCGCGTTACTCTTGGTGTATCGTCTTTAATGGCGCTTACTTTGCAATATTCAAACGTCGCGAGGACGTTGCCAAAGGTAACGATCGTTCCTTCTTATGCGGCGCACTTCGAGAGCCAATACGATACTCTACTCTTTTCTGTAGCTACTTTTAAAACTTACTTTACGCAAGATATTGATCGGTTATAGCCCAATAAGGTCAATACTACGTAGACATGATCTTTATGACATATAATTTTAATCAAGCTTCGCGCATATAACTCATAAATAGGCAAATATCGAAACAAGATTTTACATTAGTTTATCACATTACATACATTATATATTACCTTTTATTTCTAGGTGAGTTACGTCAAAGGGCTAGATATATACATGTTCGGCTGCGTCGGGTACATATTCCTGTCAATCGTCGAGCTGGCGTGCGTCGGTTACTTGGAGAAGAAAAATAGCGTCACTACTGCCGGCGGTTGCTCCACGAGTACTACCACTTCGCCTACACTGCAAACTGAAAATTTTGCCTCCGACACTGAATCCGCCCTAAATCGTGATTTATTTCGTGTGCGAACTCTGTCGGACGATAGTCGCGGCTCAAAGGGCAGGAATGAAGTAGTAAGTGTATTTAGTATTCAATCAATCGTAGTTAATTTTATGCACATTTTATTACGAAATTATAATTTAGAGGACTGATGGAGGTGGATAAATGTGGCCAAGCATTTGCCAATCTGGTTCCTTTTGTAAAATACTTCTCACGAAATCTTTTGACACAACTTTTTTGATACTTTTGATAACTTTTTGAGCTTGAATAATGTTTGCTTTGATTATCGCGCTTTGAAGAAATTCTTCGCAAGTTCGCGCGCAGTATTGTTGCAAAAAATTCATTGAAACAACTAATTTCAAAAGGAATAAAGGAGGAAGCTGTAAGTGATAGAATTATTCCAAGTTTCATTTTAGAGTCAGCTAAATCGCCTCCGAAATCGCTTAGCGTGCGCCGAGGGCGACGATCCATCGTCCGCTGCGATGTCTCCAGACGACGAATGGCGAAGAAACAGTTGTCTCTGGACGAAATCCGAGACAGCCTTTGTCTCTTGCGACACTCCCGTTGCTAGAAGTCGCACTAATACAAACAATACCGAGAAGAATCGCGTTTTACTCTTCGTGGATCCTAAGAAGCGTACTAAACGGATGCTACTTAACAAGGAGATATTCCCAAGGAAAACACCATGGACTGGCGATAATTTGGATTCTTTCTGTCAGAAGTTATTCCCTGCCTCATTTGCGCTGTGCAATTTGGTGTATTGGTTCTATTATACGATGAAAAGCAGGGAATGAGATTTTTTCGTCAGTATGTGTTACATATGGGACCGAATCGTTTATGTGAATCTGTTGTCGATAAAATTGAACTAGCCTATCAAAGATATGTGCGCGATGTAACGGATGCAAACAGACGCGATTATAACTTGTAATTTTTTGCTGTTATGCATGCTCGCAGCTTCCTGACATCAGAAAGAGGACAAGGTCTTGATCTCTCAACAACTATCGGTCTAACAACAATTTATTCACAATCTGAATTAATGGTGAATTATTTACTTTATTCCTTTGGACATTATTGTGTTAACAAAGAAATTTTGAGTGAAGTTTACAATTTTATTCATGCTTCCGATCACTTGAACGCATAGTACTGCGCGCGATCAATCCAACTTCTGGCCAATCAATGCTTACATATGAAGTTGGCAGCAAGTTGCCACAAAAGCTTTCTTCAGAAAATGTGATTAGCGATAGTAAACTCTTTTCCTTGCTATCTTTACTCAAATAGTTTGGTCCTAAATTTCCATGTGTAATTAAGAAAGTCAAGGCGATCGGTTGTCATTATTTATTCTCTTTTAATGTCAAATGAGCTCCGCACAAAATGAAACTGGTGAATAGGCTATCTGTCTGCTAACTAATTCAACGGGCCGATAAAGATTGCAGTTGGCGTATAAATAATTTTTAACATGCCGCGCTGGCTACCAAATGTGATACTATCAGTTCATTAGCAATTCCAAAAAATGCTAATTATCATGCGCGTCACGGTGGTTTACAGAATATTAAGCGCACCATGCGTTCAGCAAAACTTCATAATAACAGCATGACTGTTTAATGTTACATGCGGACATTGTTCCAATTCAGAGTCTGTGTGCTTACGAACTAAAGCTGCGCAAGCGCAAAGGGACCTGAAGCAGAGTTCACTTCATATTTTATTAGATCATAGATCGACAAATGCGCCGAAATCAAAGTCTCTTATACCATAATAATGTGATTACTTACAGATATATCTTTATTGACAGTGAAAAATATATATTCTCGCACAGTTAAGCGCAACATTTATTCGGCAATCAATGAAATCAATAGTATCCTTATTTGTCGAAGAGTATAACAGTACGCGTTTTGAAAGTTTTTTAAAACGTCGATAGAAATAGCTTGCAGCACAATCAATGCACGTATCGTGCAAGGGAAAAATATCTATCGGAATAGAAAAAATTCAAATATTCTGTACTATGGCGATTGGTTGTGGTCAGCCAATTTGGCTTAAGTGAGTATTGCTGTTCAGTCACGACCGAACATTGTTCGTTGAAGTCCTGATTTGAACAGCCTGTACTGATGTTTTATTTTTTGCCGCAAATCCCAGAAATTCCATCACCGCAGTGCGTATTGATTGATTGAAAATAAAATAGACGATAGGATTGATCGAGGAGTTGACAATTACTGCCCATCCAAGCAAAAGTGACACCCAATACCATTCAATGACGTCGTTTTGAGCCAACCACGGAACCAAATGGAAAAGAACTGATTCAATCATCAACGATACGCATATAATAAATGCCTGAAATCAATCTTGCTTGAGTAATTGGCCAGTTCATTTGCAACCATTTGGTTTGCATTCTTTGACAAAGTTTCATTTCACAAACTTACAAAATTTGGATACGCAAACCTGGGATAATATTGCATTTTATTCCTAATATTTTAGTTTCAGCCTTATATTTTTTCCTATCTTTCATAAATCTAAAATACTTAGGCTTTCTTTCATTTCTGACATCAGAAATACTGTAGTAAACTTGGAAATTGCTAAATACGATGTTAATTTGCACTCACCTGAATAAGGAACGATCTTTCGCGCTTGTTGCGCTGTGAAATTGCTGCGTTCGTCGCTTCGTTTGAGCTTACGGATCGTTGCAAGTGGCTCATTTTCACGTAAGCAGCTAAATATAGAATTAAAGATGTGAAGGGCAGTGCAACCGAGTAGTAGGTGGCGATCTGTTGCTGAATTATGCCAATAGGTGTCATGTCGGGAGAGCAGTGGTAGTAAAAATGAAAGCCCTGATGATCGTACGATTTGACACAACCTGCAAATACTTTGAGATAACATTCATTTGCAGTCAAGAAAAAGAATAAAGGCCTTGGAAAAATTTGCGGCCAACAGGGAAAAGTTCCTGGTTAAAACCATTGGTCTAAGAAATGGGAATTGCATGGAATGGAATTCAATAGTAAGGCTGACTGAGAAATGCTTGGACGACAGTAAGAACATCTCTTTCAGTATATTTTCCTTTTGCTGATGCCATAAAAGTACGAGAGGGTTGGATATGTTAGATCAACATCAAACGTAGTCGGTAAAGTCTTGTATACTCATTCTGGAAAATCGATCAAAAGTTTCAATGGGGTATTTTATTTATAACTATCATCTTCCTCAAAAACCACCCGCTTATTCATCGAATTCAGTAAAGAATCCTAAAAAGTTTCATCTTTCTGAACATTTGCCTCTATCGACCCATATATTCAATTATGTTATTGCACCTATTGTGGAAAAGCAGCTTGAAAACAAACCTCCTATGAAGATACTCATACCATCCATGATAAATCCGCCAATCCAAGGAAAAATTAACGTAAAATAAATGTTCGGCCTTTCAAAAAGCTTCACACACAATGATGGCCGAAAGAATATCAAAAATCTGTTCAAAGACATCAGAAAAACAAGATAGAACACAGCAAAGAAAAAGAACGAATCGCTAAAGCTAATCAAATACAAAAACAGACCATCGCCATACAGCGCTTGTCCAGTAAGAGAAAGTGGAACTGCGACGAAATAATTTGTGAATGCAATTAGTCCAATATCAGCTACAGCGAAATGCCAGACGAAAACGTAAAACGAATGAGAGTTCAATTGAAGTTTCTTTCTTCCGCGTATAACGGCTATGAGAAATATGGCATAAATAGCAGTACCAATGGTTGCGAGGCCGAGATAGCTGAGCGATGCACCGAGACGATGGTCGAGTGTGGCTGGTGGCGGTGGTTGATTGTTGCTGTCATTCATTGTTCTGTTTTAACGAAATATAAAATAAACTAAAAACTTTACGATAGTTTTCACCGTATAAGATTTCAATAATTTTCCAAAATGCGATCAACACTTTTAATGCTGTTCATTTGGTACGTACTATACGCTTTTTTGAAAGAGCGCACGTTTTCAACCAGATCAGAAGCTGAGAGGCCACAGAGCTCCAAAATACGGATACTTCTCAAGACATTAGCAGGATACGAGCAAAATCAAATAGTCACCGACAAGATTTCATTCCGTTTCTACAATTTTCCGTCTATGAGAAATTTGTAAAGAAACAGCGACATATATGCGCATTGAACGCATGCCAAACAAAGAGGAAGTGCTCTAGGATAATGAAAATTTGCAAAAGCTCTTTCTTGTAGCGCCGATTAATCTAAAATAGGGTGATTCGAGTGAGAGTGAATAACGATGAGAAATAATAATTCACGGAACATGTGCGAACGGTGTGTGTATCGTGAGAGAAAATTGATTGGTCGAGCGACTAACGTAATTGTGTGGCTTATTGTTCGTCGTCCACATGACAAGCAAGCAAAACCTTTTTGTCATCATTTCACGCGACACTGACGCAAGCGATAGGGAGAAGGAGAACAGTTTAGGAGTGGGTGTGAGAAGTTGGCAAAGTAAATGAGAGAAGAAACAAGGGACAGACAATTTAATCTGACGTCACACACTGACACTTCTGAAATATATGCAGGGTAGAAAAGATTGAAATTTTGTGCATAAATTTACCCCTCAACTCGAATATATAAATACATGATCGCAAAGTTGTACCGAATTTCCTCAAAGTAGGCATCCCTGAGATCTATTTCTGAGAAGTGATGAAAGCTCTTCTGAGTGACATAGAGCTTGTTTTTGGAAATTGACTAAGCGTTTCTATGCATCATGTCATGTGTACATTAGTAAAGACCATAAAAATATTACCGCTTCGATATAAGGCCATTGAGGATGATTGGCTTATTGTCGAGAAGCCCGGTCATTGTTTAAATACCGAGAATTCGCTTCGATATGTTGTGAAATTAGATCACTGAGGATTGTTTTATTGTCGAGAAGTCACTAAGTACTGAGAATGAAAAAGTAGCTTATTACTAATATCATCAAAGACAAAATATTCTGCAAGAATAACCGAACTTCACTATAGCTCAAGTGTTTCTTATTATTCGAATCCGGGAATGGGGTAAAATCGGCTCCTGGAAGATGCAGATTATGCTTCTGCTAAAGAAAACCTTCAAAACAAATAGGTTTAAATATTTGTTTTTGTTCACCCTGTTATTTTATTGATCTAACGCTCGAAGTCCATGTGCTGAACTTGCTTTGTGGATGTGCAAAAAGCCTTCGTGCAAATAACTTATATTTCTTTGCGTGCAACTATGCTAGGTTTATTGCATTAAGTCACACACTATTTAATATTTTTATCAAATTCGCAAACATAGTAAATATAAGTAGACGAGCGAGCAAAGTTTTTGGATATTTGTGAAAACGAATAAAGTGGGATACGGTTGGTACGGGGACGGAACGCCTCACATTCCGGAATTGCGTTATTACACGCCATACGCGCATGCGTATGATACGGTATGTTACCAAGGCATGCGCGTGTGGCGTCTTATAACGCAATCCGGAATGTGAGGCGTACCGTCCTCGTACGATACGGTTACTCAACCTAAGAAACAGAGGAGCTTGATCAGGATACGCTGATTCAGCGATATGCGGAGTGAATATTGTCGCAATAGAGGCAGTCAAGGGCCAGTTTCATAAAACTAATGTAAACTCAAAATGTAAAAATTTAATTACACTTCCGCATTGCCATCACTCATTTGCAAGCAATATGTGTGATGACAATGAAGAATATAAGATTACAATACAGAAATGTAATTACACTTTGACATTTTGCATTGACAGTACTTTGATCAGATTGATCTCGGACGTTGGCAATCAAAATCCTGCGGGGTAAGAGACTGTCGCACGGCGATAATCGCTATTGCCATAAATAAAGCTATCGGCGCCTACAGTAAGAGCTTGAACGACGCTTCCGAATTGTGCTATAGTCAGTTCTTGGCCTCTTGCTTCCAGGTTGTCGATTATTTTCTGAAAGAAAAAGTTATAGAGCTTTGCCAATACGATATACACACAAGTAAACTGCAGTTGCATAATATTCCATAAAAAGACATTGGCCATAGTTTTCGTGGTTTAACAGTTTTATATTAAACATAATTGTGAATTTAACTTAGTTTAACTTTTAAATTAAGTTAAATCAAAATTAATGTAAAGGCGCAAAATTAAAAAACTGCGTTTTTAATGCACATTTCATTGAATGGCACAAAGGAGTCAATTTAATAAGCAGTCATTGATTAACAGTCCACCACCTTAGTAACTAGCTTTACAAACGGAATGAACTTAGCTAACTCATAAGGTTCGCAACACACCGACATAGAATGTCGATCTGTTCGCGCAGTAGGAACGTCGTCTCATTTTTGAACGCATAGCAACAGTGAAAAAACAATTTATTACCTGAGGAAAGCCGTTCTCGACCATAGTGAAATGCGGGAGGAACTGATTATGCAACCGCGGCCAATCAACTGCTTCTTTAATGGTTTGATTGAAGAAAAGTGCACGGATTGCAGTTTCTGCGATTGCCGAAATTATTTGCGAGCCGCCTGACGCACCGAGTACCATTTTTACCTGTAATTAAAAGGCGCTTCATAATGCCACACTATTGAAATTCGCGATTTGCAGCACATTGAATGGTTTCGAGTTATGGGGCAAACTGATCTCGAGAATTTATTGTGCACTTACGGAAGTGGTCAATGTAATTTGATCATATTTCAATATTATCAGATCGTTGATGGTCCTTTCCTTTTATGGATAATTTCAGGAAAATATCCTCGCATGCTTCGAAATTAATTTTTAACTATGCATGTGAAACAGAGGCACTAAAAAACTGACAGCCCTGAAGAAAGAGAGGAAACATGGCAGTAATTTGGGAAGTAAAGAAGGAAAAATCCAAAGTATAACGAAACTTACTTTTCCAGTGGTTTTGTCGTAAGCAACCATTGGGCTCATGCTTGACATCGGCCGCTTTCCTGGTCGAATAAAGTTTGTCTCCGATGGTTCGAAACCAAAGCCATTGCTGAAGCCTGGAGTTGAAAAATCATCCATTTCATCGTTCCATAAAATTCCTAGTTCCGTAGATCGTCGTTGTGCACCAAACCTGAAATTAAGGATTTCAGGGTTCGACGATACAGTAATGATATATCTTGAAATGGCCGTCGTAAAGTTGTAGAAATTTAATCAATGCAAATCAATTTCTCGAAGTTAAGAAAGCGCGCATTTGCAAGAAACGATTGCAGATTGGACAATAAATATTCAACTATTGCATGCAGTGTTTACTAGACAAAGTTTCATATCAAATTTTTGAAATTTGGTATGAATCATGAATGCAAAATGCAAGGATGCAACTACATTCATACATTTTAAATTTACATTATGTTCAATGGAATCAACCCTTGTGCACAATTGAATATTATTACTGCCATTTCGATACCATCATAACTTTTGTCACTTAAAAATTACCTCGCGATTGTAAATATGAGCTGAGATATTACAAATAAGAACCACTTTGTATATGAATTACAACTAAGCGGACTCCCTCAACTCCGAATGGCCGATTAGATATGGATCAGCAAAATTGATTAGTAGAGGAATGGATGGCGAACATCCTTAATTTTTCATTACAATCATCGTCGTAAGGATTACCATCGATTAATTGTGCTCGTTGTGGACACCGCATTTCCACTCGCATCCAGCGCCGAAACTTGCGAAGTACCGTGATCTTCCGGTTGAGACGTATTCATTCCACCATAGTAGGACTGAGCTTCGGCCTTACTAGTAATTTTCGACTTAATCCATTCCGTGTATTCATATGTTGTCATATTTTTGGCCAATGTAATGGCGCTTTTGACGAAGTCGCTATCACCAAGCAGTGCTCGCTGGGCGTAAGCGAACTTCATTGCCTCGATGATCCTATGATAGACGAGGGGGTCCTTGACGAGAAGATTTGTACCGGCGGCTCGACCGTAAAATTCTGCAGTTAAAGACGAATAAAAAACATTGAAGTTCAGCTCATCGTTGCATTCGCGGAAAATACTTCCAGTTTGTGGAATACTTGCCGTAGCCAGATCTACGACTCTGGTCGTTACGCGCAATCGTACTTTTTAGCCTTATCAGTAGGGCTGTAACGGGGACGGGGAAATATCCGTCCCCGGGGAATTCCCCGTCCCGAAAATTTTGATTTTATCGTACTCAGTTATCATAATTGATGATATTAGTATTAGTTCAGTATAGTTTATAGTATATCAATGCACTGTTATTAATTTTAAGTAATATTAATTGATTTTATTTCGCATTTTTTTGTCCCCGTCCCCGAAATCTCCCCATACCAGGAATTAGATTTTGTCCCCGTCCTCGGAATATCAGATTTCTCGTCCTCGTTACAGCCCTACTTATCAGTGAGGACTGTCACCTAAACCCGAGGCGGATCACTTTCAGTGATGATACTTTTATGAATGCATGCAATTACCAGTCGTCCATCTTGCTACGACATATTTATTGGTATCAACTTATTGTCGATTTGAAACTAAGGCAACTGGGAGAGTTCCGGCCTTTTTCAGAGCATCATAAGAACGTTAACGGTAAATTTAAAAAAACTATTTGCACTACTAGCGATGAAAAGAAGTTGGTTATTTTCGCGTAGAGTGAACCAGTGAATAGGTAAAGGCAGAAACTGCATTTTTGCATCACCACAATAAATATCAATGGGCGGAGGAGGGGCGTTTAAAGAAGCAATTATTACTTAATCGCTTGCCGTCCCATGCACCAGCATTTTAGTTTTTAAGAGGGGTATATTGATATATGCTCAAATCTGCCACACATTATCGCACCTCCAATCACGGCGATGATTGATTGCGCAACAGCGAACGATGACGGCGGAGGCGGTCCACAAATTTCCAAATTGTTCGGCAGATGTTCGTTTATTAATGGCTCTTCTCGTACAACCGATTTGTAATTGGCCAAATCTTCTTTCGTTATCAAACCGCCTAAAATAATGTTACATAAGCTTATTCGCTTTCTTCCAGCAGTTTAAGCTATAATTATTAGCTGTACAAATGTTTCCAGCAGACTTAAATGCTGTACTTTGATATATAGACAGCATTATTAGTTTAATGAAAGAAGAGAGATGAAAAAATATAGAAAGGCCCGTGCCATTTTGCTTCATGTCATTCACAATAGCATCCGCCATTTCGCCATTGTAAAATAATTCCACAGGATCGCTTGAGTCGGCGATCTTTCGCAGGGTGGCAGCGAGTTCAGGCAGTTTCATAATATCGCCAGCTTCTAATATTTTTCCCGTTGAGGGATTCTTGAAGATTCTGCAAATAAATATACGTAATCAAAATTGATTGAAGCAATTGATGTTTTATTGCTTTCGGGCTGTAATATTGCACACACACACATAAGGAGAGAGAGAGAGAGAGAGAGAGAGAGAGAGACGTGGCGAAAGTTTGACATTTGGAAGCATACGTTGCCATAGTTAACATTTGAGCTATCTGTAATTGCGCAAGCATCAACTTTTTTCAGTGAGAATTTAAGCTCATTCTGATGCATCTCGCTTTTCTCAACCCCCATGCTCACATGTGTGCGCTTCTGTAGCCCGTTTTAACTCCAACCAAAATCAGTCAAACTCAATGGGAAATTCCAGCTCAACTATTAGCAACGGCTGCATAATGCAGCCGCTCATGTCCTGCAATCCCATTCTCTCCCCCAAACAGACATACGGGGAATAAGCAGCCAAACACCATTAAGGACATAAATAATACTCTTTCATGAGATAAACAGTGTTTTTGCAAAAAAAGTGGGGTTACTTGCATACACCAACCAAAATATGATCAGGTCTGCCACCAATTGACAATGAACGACACAAGAACACCCGCAGGTTGGTAATTTCCTGCTAATTAATTGCGCAAATATATTTTTATCTTACCCCATCGACGGGACTTCGTTGATAAGTACTTCTTTCACCTTGATCACGTGGGCTAAGAATGAAGAAACCGGAAAGCCATTGAGGCAGAGATCGATTGTTGGTTGGACAAGCTCCTTCCATTGCAACTTGCCACTACCAAATCGCGTGAATGCAGTCCAGTAGCCATGTAGCTCGCCTGGTACTGCAATCGCCCGGTATCCTGAAAGGCACAATTTTTGAAAACGGAAAATTTTTAGCATGGAAACAGTCCCTTTTTCGAATATTTATCACTGAATTCCTATACAAGGTAGCAGCTGTACAGTTTTGCAATTTATTAAAGTATATTATACAATTTGCTGGCCAGTTACAAGAATACGTCATATAAATTGATTGGGTATTGCACTTTGCAACTGCAAATGTTGCATTGTTTGTGCGATAAGTCGCTATAATACTTGATTAATACAAACATAAAGTGAGTTTTATTTTTCATTATCGCCTAAGAGTATTAATCGAGCGATTAAGAGGATATTACGAGTATTTGTAAAAGGAGAGCCTATTTGGAAGAATGACAGTCAAGCAAGATGGCTTGTGGAGGTTTGGCTGAAACTAAACTGAATGACAAACCGGCTCGCGAAGCTAGCGGATCACCAATGTACATTCGTTCGCTCGCCAAGCCGGGCGCTGTTTCGCGCGAATCAATTACAATGCAGCGTTTCGTTGTGCTGCAAATAATTCATATTAGCATAGTGAATTACATTTCTGTAGGCTGGCGAGTAGTGGAGGTCCCTTTATTAAGCGGACGACCGCTCGAAAACACATACAAAACACAAACTGACGCCTATCCCGCACTTCGGGCGGTCACACTTCATCTCGTAACACTAAATCATTCCATAACAATGCATCGTGTCGGGACGCCGGCACTGGCGGGAGGGACGAACAGTAGGCGTTGGTATTGCTAACGCCTACATTTCTGACATACCCGAATGCAAAGATGACATAACAATTTACAATACGAAAAGAGACATCGCACGTTAATGTGTCCTCGTCAGTTACGGCTATTCACTAAAACTGACCAACTGTTATCTGAACTGAGCCAGCTGCGAACCGTATTTATGCCACCTATCGCCTCGCCTCCGAGTAATGAGAAGCAGATAACTGATTAAAGACTTCAGCGAATAAACTTCAATAAAGTAGGCTACTGCTTGCGCAGGAGGTTTGCGGGCAAAAGAAGTTGGAGACAAAGGGCTGTTTCCAGTAGTCGTTGAGCACCGCCAACCAATGGTAAGATTCCAATATGAGACGGCGTTGAGATGGTTCTAACTTAGTAGACAACGTTAACTGTAACGATGACATACCTGTTGTAGATTGTCATAAAAGATCCGCCGCCGAGTCCACTACTCTGCGGATTGGTCACACCGACACAAAACAACGCGGCTATCGAAGACTCTACGGCATTGCCACCTTTCTGTAGGATGTTTCTAAAAAGATTATTTTGCCATTTTGAAAACGACTTCTTTGAAAAAACGATTTAATATTTGCGGTGAAAAATTTGAATACACTGCCTATTTTATTAACAGCAAAAGCCTGAAATGCAACTGTGTGAAATAATGCATTTCTGCCATCGTGCTGGTAAGAAATATATGAGAGACTGAATACTGTAAAGTGAGAAATTATTGGTGGTATTAAATTTGGGTGAATTGGGTGATCTGGTCGACCACCTAAGCTGAATCCTATCCAATATGTTTACTCTTATAACATCACCGAGTCAAACCGATTAGTTACTCAAGTAAGTACTGTGAAAGGTAATATTATTGGACGGGATTAAATTTGAGTGAATTTGGTGGTCCGGCCAACTACCGAATCGGTCCAACTAAACCAGTCACCCAAATTAAGTACCACCCAATATTTCTACCCTTACAGTAATAATCCGCGCCGATACGCTCTTTCCCTAAATCAGTTTCAACATTACCTGCCAATCTCGCTACATAGTCCATGATCAGTGGCGACAGCGGCTTTGCTAAATCGGCCGAGCAAACTCGGAGATGGTTTCGCCCATTGCGATTCCTGAAATATTATTATTATCACCTTAAACATTCACAAGATCTGACAGTCAAAAATTGTTTAATTCGGCAACTATGGGCTTTGCTACGTATGACATTGCAATATACCCTAAACCGTCGCTGAATTTCACTATTTTTAAATATCAACTCCAGTTTAGTTCCTAATGCCTAATTGCAATCCTTGATTTGTGGCTCATGGAAGTGTACATTTTAAATGCAAATGTGAGCGCTGTAAGCACAACTAAATAAATTTAAATATTTGACTGCTTATTGAACTTATTTCAGTTTAAAAACGTTACCACGGGCTCCTCTGCCTGAGCTTCCATTGAAATTCCCATGAGAATAACGACAATGAGAAGAGTCGCGAAGAGTCCGGTACACATCATCGTAATGGACCAAGCGAGTCGTCTGAAACCAACAACGAGGTGGGCCACTATGAAAGTGCACGGATCCCAGTCGCTGGTCCGTCTAATCTCTTGTGGACTGAGCGAACCTCACTTAGATCGCAGCACGATAGATAAGAGAAACTAGTTCTTTAGAAGGCCGTGTTATTATCTGGACAGAATAGGCTGACGTGTGTTCGCCTCAGGAGATTGATTTTTTCCTGAGCAACGTGGGTGTTGCAGTGACGAAACAATGACTTCCGGAATTTTAAACATGTTTACAGCAGAGATGCTCCGGATGCAAAAGGGGATAATCATATGGGCCAATTTCGGCGAATCGCGAGACTGATAGCGAACAAAGATGGGTACCGGTCATTGACTGAGGCGGGGAAGGGTACTGCCATTCTCATATCAGTCCCCTCTAGAATAGTGTTCGCCATACTTACAGCAACGTTCTTTTTACAAATCAGACAACATGCTTGAACTAAAAAATCAGCTATTCCATCTTATCTTCAGAATAATTTCTACCACACCTCAACTCTGATTTAAGAACTATTTGAACATGGAAAAGTATTGATATCGTATGACGCTCATGTCAAACCAACTAATGGAGAGCGCAGCGCTTTTGGCTAGAGTTTTCGGCTGTTATTCCAGCGATACTGCGTCATCCCTACAGGTGAATAGCGCGGTATTAAAATTTCGCCCTTGGGTTTCTGTTGTTTGGTCCCATCTGGTCGTGCACTTACTAAGCAAAATAATAAGTCTTTATATGCGTCGAAAGGCAGTTCCATATTAATGAAAAAGTGGATGTCGCATAAACATTTACATTATGTAGCGAAGGAGAAAGCTTTTAAAAACTCTACAACGTTCACAGAAAATTCTCCAATCGGTTGTGGCAATAACTATTGCCTGATGGCATCGGCCCAAAAGTTGCACTTTTCACTTAACATAAGCGCGGTTTTTATGTACCCGAACAACATGAAAATACATTTACGACGGGTTCTAAACAGACTTTTCCCAAGAAAATACCCTATTTCTTTCAATAATCGCCATGGGCGATTATTTCTTCAACCCAGCCGTGAGGGTGGGTCAAATATTTTGTTGACCTATGTTTGAATGGTGCGTTCGCAGGAAAGAGGGCAACTGCTTTTCAACTGCCACATCAACTTATGACACCACTCATAAATAAAAAATTGTGCTATATTAGTAGTCGAATTTGAATGAAGATTCAATGTCGGTTAAACATACTTATACCTGCGGTCATTTTACTCGTGTTACTAACGATATCAAATCATCGCGATTCATCTTGAATGACATTGCCACGTTTTCATGCTCGACTAGAGCTCCAGATATCTAATCGCAGATGTTGGATAAGCGTTGCTTGAGTCCCATTATCAAAAATTAAAGCTGGGTCAAAGTGAGGGTTTGCCTGCAGTTTACGATGTCAATAGAGCGTGATTTTAGGGTCCTCTAGCTCTAATAGTCAACTAGAAGCACATATATGGGACTGTTGGAGCCCAACAACTTCAATTACAGCTTTGGTTCACCCCAACCTGTTAAGATTATGATTTGAACGGCGCATTACAGCTTAAGTTTGACCGACCGACCGCAGGTATAAGTATGAAACACGTTCAATGTCGACTTACACTGCACAGACGTTTCAAATTTTAATCGTTCTGAAGGGAGACGGTTATTGAAAGGGTGGGCAATTATAAGATTTAAGAGATGTTGAAATAAGCATAAAAATAATTTACAATTTGATCATTCTTTGAGCACAATTAAAAGTTCGCGTATGCACCTTTTCATAATGGAACCATACCTCGCTTTTCTTGTCAACTGATGAAGAAATGTTCTCGATAAATCCGGCGTGAACTGAGAACGCATTCTGTACAAGCCCCTTCCACCATTAAAAATATTTACAATCACTGCGAATTTTGCACATACACACGCAGACGCATGATTCGGGCCACGGCAATTCAACGGCGCAACAGTAGCGAACTTACTGGTGGTACAAAATACTCAGCAATAAATAAATGTCAATATAAAGTAAAAATAGCGTTCGATTCCAAATTTAATATTGCGACTGATAGCATTTGCTGAATTAGAACTCGAATTGAATCGAAAAAGCAAAAATGATAAAATAGGACCTCTATACAAAAACTGGTGGTAGAGCTGGGGCGATAGCCAGGTATTATTAAATTATTATCAGGATATCATTAAAACGAGCGTAAAATATTGCAACTGCTGAACGGCGTAGATTTTTAATTAAGTTAAGAGAAATAATTAAATAATTAAAAAACACTGTTAACTGAGTATTCAACATCATAGCGCGCTTTAGTACAAAACGTGAATTGCCGTGGGGCAAGGGGAAAAATGTCAAGTGCACTGATATAATACCGTAACACAGCTGGATGTGCATGTAATACACCTGTGACTGAATGTGAGCGGTAGTTTAAAAAACTGTATTCTGTTTGGAAAATTAAAGGCTGCATTAATCACCTTGTTTTGACTGGATAAGTGGTATGTACTTAAAGAAATGTGAACGAGGTAAGTAAAAGTACTTCTCTAAAAGTTCTAAAATAAACTATGTATAATAACCTAGTTTCCAAACACTGATACGATATTAATGTCAAGTCAGTTGTTATCAATATTATGACAATACGGAGATTTGCAAATCGTTGTTTCATGGTACAGGCTACTTTAGTAACATAAAATATAATGCTTTTTGAATAGTGCTTGCGCTATACTCTCTGTGCATTAATTGGTCTTCCCTGAGTACAATGTCCGAATCAAAGAAATGGACATATCCTGTTTATTCATATACGGTTTTAAGATATGAAATTAGCTTGAAATAGCGTCATATTTTGTCACTTCTGCTACAATGCATTGTATATAGATGCTATTCTGAAAGATACTTACGCCGATTGAATCCATTCGTGGTTGGAAGTTGACCGTTTTGCTCGACTTACTTCGGGATAAGCAAAGTGAGTCGGTTCAAGAGCTGCTGTTGTCGACATGGTGTTCGACTGAATGGTGCAGTGACCTGAAAGTGACAACATGCTCATTTAATTCACATTATGAATAATAAATTACTCACTAGCTCAGCAAACGATTATTAAATGTGCAATTACGAGCGGGTGAACGAACCTACTATAAGACCGATAGAACACTTATGCAATCTTGCTGTGACGAGATCTTCTCTGTTCTTCCCTTTACCCTTTTATTCGTCAAAAACAGTTGTATCAGAGACAATCACATAATACGGTGGTTCATAGTGAGAGTGAGACAGCTTGGGTGAGCCGACTGTCTCCCCCAGAGCTATAACAAGCGAGTGCCGCCTCAGGTTAAAGGATAGCGTAAGGTGCACTCTATTGAGTACAGCTACTTATTGAGAGCGAGATAGTTCCTGAGAGTGTGGCTACTTAAGCGTTTTGCTCAGTCATCTATCACTAACGGTATGAAAACGCGCCGTCGCGACAAATCTCAACAAAAATAAATTTGACTGCTTGCCTTTTATTCCGGAAAGCGTCTATGTCTAATTCCATGTTCTCAACGTGCAGTATTACCTTCGTGGAGAATATGAACCCAAAAGAAACGCTCACATTAGAGAAGACATGAACAAATAGCTGGAGGAGAGGTTACAGTTCCACGGTTAGGGAGGATACGTCACTACCATGTACACTTCAGATTTGCATATGGGATGTGCATTTCTGAGACATGTGCCTTTTCGAATAAACTGTTAAATCTGGCTGCCTTGTACTACAAGTTTCTGTAAGGGCTTGTGCTTTGGAATGACTGCGCCAAAGATCTGTAGTGCGACGCAGCCGGGTTTCAGAAAAGCACAACTCTCAGAAAGGCACACGACACATACACATATCCATTGAGCTAACGTTTGATGACTTTCACCATTTTATCACTCATTGCATATTTTAGTACCTCAGTACAGGTTTTGATTCGGAGAGAGGGGCTGAAATGGGAGATTTGGGAGGGAAAATTGGTTATTTCATGTGACTATAGTGTAATTCAGGGGACCACAATCGAGATACCTAGTCAGTTTAAACCCTCCCGGACTCTGCCAAATCCAGCCTCATTTCAATTTTGTCTCTTTCACACCATTACTGTATTATTATAACATTCAAAAACCTTGTGTTAAATCAAAATTCAAACTTACAATAGCTGCTATAGTCGTAAAATAAAAAGAACTATATTGGCGCATGGACGCTCGGCGCAAAAGCCAATTTGCGTTTTAAATCCGAACAACTAGTTTCTATATGTTACTCTTCATAATGAATTCATTCCTACGCTCGTTTCGGCGCGGCATCGCGTAAAGTCAATAGCCTACTAATGCCTTTCCATTCTGACTTTGTTGTATATTGAAACATCACGGTGGTGTGTGTGGGTTTCGTCGACGCAGGTAAGAGGGGCGTGTTAGAATGGCAGTGAGTAATCGAAAATGAATGCTCATATGTGTATCTGTTTCCGTAGCTGTTGAAAGTCGCACTGTTTTGATACCGGTCAAATCGAATTTCAGTTCGCGAATGACCCGAAATTTGCTATTTAGGTACAAAATAAGTTATATTAAAATTAATTTAGTGAATTTCAATGTCTCATTCATCCAAGAATAAAGATATACTAGTTTTACTTATCGGAAAACTTTTGCAGCTATTATAGACAGATTATATTTTTAAGTCTTAAAACAAGTATCAAAATTTTAATACGCGGTAATATTCTAATACCAAATTTATTAGTAATTAATTTTTTTGATATCGGATTTGTACTGATGTAAACCACAATAATCGACGGAGAAATATTTATAGTTAAACAGGCAATAAAACATAGTTATCACACTTTATTCACATGTGCGAATCGGTTATCGCATGGTTAACGTTGTAACCTGTATGCTTATCGCTGACATATGCAAAATACAATCAATACTAAATGCCGCTTCGTTAAAATCAAAGAATCTCTCTGTGTGTAAAATTTAATTATGTAAACAGTGTAATCAGCATTCAAAACCCGGTTGGATAAGTACTTATTCTTCGCCGAAAATCGCTGTTTGCATAAATCTGTCCATTCTCAGCAACAAAAATTGCTTGAATATGGCTTCCAGAGACTGCGAATTCCGTCATGTTTTGGCCACGTGATTGCAAGTCTTGGAGAATGCTCTGCAAAATTATTTAATTATTTAATTTTTGCAATTAAACTATTTTGCTTACGTGTAAAAGTTGTTCTTAAAAAAGCAAACTATAATAACAACATTTATCGTAATTTTGTCTTCTTTGCGCAAAGTACAGTAGGAAAATGTGCGTGCCCGGTTGAACTGTTTCGTTTTCTTGAGCTAAACTGATATCTTCTCTGTAATCTTTTGACAATTAACTAAAACAGTTAACGACTAGAGGCGAGACTATAAAAGGAACAAGTTTGCAGAAACTAAAGCAATGAATGTGCTTATTGGTAAAAAATGTTTGCTGACCTTTAAAAATGACGATTCGTAGGACGTCGCATGGGGTGAAAACTGATTGTGCAATCTCGGCCAATCTACAGCTTCTTTAATGGTTTGATTAAAGAAAAGCGATAGAACTGCAACTTCTGCTACTCCAGAGATGATTTGCGATCCACCTGATGCACCCAGTACCATCCTGACCTGAAATATTGAAAGAGCAATAGTTATGCAACATCGATATATTCGCAGGCAATACAGATTCTTTAAGCGTTTCGCTATTCTTTATTCGAGTTTTTTCTATTCGCTAGTATCTGCAGCAATTATAAGGATTTGCTATTGAAGCTTTACTTAGTGCAGAAATGTGAAAGTCCCATTCATTTATACAACTAGAGGTCGGTGGGCACGGGGCGACATAGGGAGGGTAAACTATCGGACTAGCAAGGGGAATAGGGACAGCAACAATCATACCCACACAACGTGACCATTTTTACCAATACGTGAGATTGAGTCGGCAAAATCTTGTAGCATTTACCTTTCCTGATTCACGTTCAAAAATCACAGTTGGACTCATGCTTGACATGGGACGTTTGCCGGGTTTGATGAAATTCGATTTCGATGGCGCATAGCCAAAACTATTAACCTGATTCGGCTGGGAAAAGTCGTCCATTTCATTGTTCCACATGAAACCGTGACTTGATTCGCGGCCTGCACCGAACCTGCAATTTGAACAAATTTTGCAGCTTTTCGGAAACGGAAGTAAACGCCCAACGGTTCGAGTAGACCGTGCCATGTGCGGTCCCCAATTGGACCACCGCCGTTTGCCTGAAGAGTACCTAATCCTACCTGTACCATTTTCATCCCAATTCAGTACATAGCATTGTCGCTATGCGAACAGAGATATCAGCTTTTTAATAGCTTCAAGAAAGATTTTGTGATTGAGAAAAAAATATATTAGCGTGATAAAACTGCGTATTTTTGAAAAAACTGATGTCACCTTCACTGCAACAAGCATGTTTATATCTAAGTGAGTTCAGCCCGTCCAATAGGCTATTATTGAAAAACCTGAAACTTTCTCGAGCAATTTCTACAGCGGCGCGCACACTGCATAGATGTGTAACACAAAATTCTTTTCCATTTATTTGATTAGATATTTATATGCAGCGTGTGATTTTATCAAATCTTCATTAAAGTCAAGTGTCAAAAAGTAATTTCACTTACCACCTATTGATTGTCGCCGTACAAGACACGGCAATACCCTGAGCATCTATAGCGGAAGACTGCGATGTTCCACGATCATCAGGCACGCTCTCTACAGTAGCGGCGTAATACTCTGGTTTCTCGGCCCGATCCGTAATTTTCGACTTAATCCAGTTTGTATATTCCGGTGTTGTCATATTTCGGGCTAATGCAAGTGAGTCTTTTACGAAATTTGCGTCACCTAGATGGGCCCTCTGCGCGTAGCCAAATTTCATTGCTTCAATAAATCGATGATATGTCAGTGGATCGTTGAGCAATGATCGTGGATCGGGATCATTGCCGTAAAATGCTGCAATGTATTTCCATATTAGTTTTAAACGCAGTCTTTTGTGTTTCATAAATTATAATGCATATTGTTGTACATTAAACTTTGACATGCTTTTAGCTCGTAAAACGACTTCAAAAAATTCAGTTTATTGCTACAAATAGAGGATTGCCGATATTGTTAATCTATAAGGAAGCGGCGATCTCGAAGAGTTAGCATTCGACTGCAGTAAGTTTTGAAAATTAAGGATAACTGCTTAAATGTTGCTGCTCAAGACAGCTAAATGCAGTGTCTGTTTTAGATACCTTATATATGAATTAAGATTTTTTGACTGCGCTTTTTAATTCTTGTTATATTGGAAAGTTTCAAAAAAGTTTGTAACCCACCGCCAATGATAGAGATGATTGACTGAGTAACGGCAAAGGAAGACGGCGGTGGCGGACCACACATTGCTAAGCCATTTGGTAGATGTTCATTCATAATAGTGTCTTCGTGAATTAACGATTTATATTGCTTAAGATCATTGGCTGTAATGAGTCCTCCTGAAATTACAACACAATCAGCATCATCGTCGTTGTCTAACTTCATCGAATCATGCGTTCTTATCGCTTTGGCGTTGCATTTTGTCGAAACGATAAGGTAGCCTTTGGAATGATTTTTATTGGCAGATTGAGAAGGTTTCATGTAACAAGCGCAATAAATATTTATGTGGGATTAGAGCATTTCTTAAAAAATGCAACACAATGCCTTAAAGACTACGATATGGATTTCAATTTTTATTTCTCTGCTGCTGAGACGCGGTCTTTTTATTTTAAAACTGTAAATCATTTAGTTAATAAGGCGAATACATCAACAGTATGGTTACTAAAAAACGCAGAAACTAATCACGCTTGAAGGAACTGCGATAAAAGAACCGAGTTATAAAAATATTTTTAGTGCAGAGGGTTGAAGATAAACAAGGATTTGTATCATAGTACTAATTTTATTGATACTGCTGGCTCTTTTCAACTCTTACTTTTAATATTTCATACACGAGACGCTTTTAATAATAGAAAGGCATGATTGACGACGATTGAGGCGATATAATGCACATAATGGGTAGGTTTAATATGGGGTACTTTAACTGAAATCGTACTCAAGGGCTATCATTGCGTTAATTACGACTTAAGTTAAAGTACGCGATATGAAACCGGCCCAATGTCTTCACTACAGCACTCTCTACTACACTACCTATTGCCATCTCAACTTTGGTAATGACATTTTTTATCTTGGTTTGACTTCAAAAGTATGCTATTTAATTTTTAAACGTTTTATTAAAATGAAAAGGAATATGTAGTTTTAAGCCAGTTTAATGCTCTTCGCAAAAGATGCTGTAATCGTAATTATCTCAACGCAACCAACTAGTAATGGACACCATTCAGAACCCAGGGGCACACATTTAGTGTTTAGCGAAGGTTGGATCTCCCAACTTCACGCTCGCCTCTACAGTCAACTCTCTTACGTACCATGCTCTTTCATTTCCTTTGCAATATCGTGAGCAATTGCACCATCGTAGAACAACTCCACGGGATTAGAAGCACTGGCTAGTTTGTCCAGCACTGATGCCAACTTCGGCTGTACCATAATTTCACCTTCTTTGTAAAGCTGACCAGTCGCGTTGTTAAAGAAAGAACTAAAATTGAAGACACACAGACTAATACTTAGCGGCGTTTGCAAGTCGGCGGCTAATTAAGAACAGCAAATGTTTTGTCGCGCTTGTTTGATCCGCTCACTGCAGTTTGCATCAGTTGAATACAGTTTGAAAAGTGAGCATCTTCAACATGCGTAAAAGAGGAGATAATAAGATGAGATTTAACTTGTGACCTGCGGCTGAATTTGCTACATACTTGTACGAGCTGACGCTGATCAGTTCGTCAACATTAAAGTAATTGCTCAAAAGTAACTTAGTACTAGATCAATATATGACACAGCCAATACGAAATAAAGATTGCCTATGTCGTATTTGTTCCTATTTATCATATCATAGTGTTTTACTGCCAAGAACGAACCTCATTGTGATATTGTTGATATCTATTAGATGTTTTTTTGATTCGAAAGCATCCACCATTTCCCGCGAAACTGGAAAGCCAAATTTACAGAGGTAGACAGATGGCTGAACAAGTTCTTTCCACGAAACATTGCCGCTGCCAAATCGCTGATAGACGTTCCAGAATCCGTGTATTTGACCAGGTACAGCAATTGCTCGGTATCCTAAACGGCAAGATCAAGTAGAGGGCAATTCGTATCAAAGTTTTCTTCGGATATTTGTTCCTACAGTTGAAGTAAAGTATAGTGTGCAACTTATTTTATGTTAACAATTTGACTTATTGTAGCATCGCGATAAAATCAATTAATTCGTGTTCTACGTTCCCGACGATCAAATAGTTTCTTGGGCCTCCTATCATGCAAAATGAAGATGGACAGAATTCTTGAATTGTGCAATTCAACTGACGATTAATTGAGTGTCAACCGGATAAAAGAAGCATAATTTTTCATTAGTGAAAAAGACCCCCTTTCCGTCTTCGATGTTTGTCGTCGGGTCGGGTTCTATGTTTCATAAATGTATTACTTGACATACCCACAAGAGAAGCTTTCGCATCTTTTTCGTACATATTTTCCGAAGCTGTCTCTGGCGCCACCTCTCGTGCGTCAATCACTACGCACTTTCTGGTTGTACTAAAATTTGAAAATTTACTGCACAGTCGCAACAGGCAAATACATAATGCCACAAATCAAACGAATTATTGCCTCTTCGCCAGATGTGGGATTATTTCAAATAAACATAACTTCATTAGTTGCATGAGCACGTCAGTTATCATAGTTCATCACTTTCAAATAGCACTCTTGCTGAATTCGAAATAGAGTACAATATTCTCGAATAATGCAACAGAACGCACCACGAGAGTAATGGTTTTCCAGCTGCAAAAGATATGGATCATGACTCTAATATTTTAATAATATTACGGGCAAAACAACTCTTCATTGATGTCCTGCCCAATCAAGTAAGAGTTTATAAATTGTGATAATCAAAAGAACAAAGGCTGAGAATACGCTGGTTAAATCAACACAGTACCTGTTGTAAATAGTCATGAAGAAACCACCACCCAAACCGCTGCTTTGCGGATCGATGGCACCAATGCAGAACATGGCCGCTATCATCGCGTCCACAGCGTTTCCGCCTTTCATCAAGATATCCCTGAAGATAAAGTTTAAGAAGGCGTACTGACAGCAAGAAGCTAATTTTGTAACAGGGGCTAGAGATGAAACTAATGGCATGAACCTTTCACTAAACTTTTCCGAGTAAAGTTCCTCGAAGTGCCGCGATCGGTCATTTGCGACTTATGTGCGAATTTATACTGACCCTTCATCTCACTTTTCATAGTTGTTAGTATCCTAGCCACAATCGCAAACTGGTGTCGAATAGATCTCTATTTAACTTATGAAAGGTCACTGTTTTCTTTTATTTAGGAAACATTAAGCAAAATGGTATTTGCGCTCACTACGTGTCTTACAACTGGCGTCTTTGCGATTAGATTTATTTCAAAACATAAAGCTTAGAATGCAACGCATGTTAATATTGCGCCGCTTATAAATCATAAGATATTTTAATATCTTATGTTTATGTTTTTAATGCGCTCCAATCACCGGTATTAGGATAATTATTTAAGCGTATTTAACAGCCTGCCTGCCAATTTCGCTACACAATCCATTGTCGGTAGCTATTGCGGCTTTCTGAAACGTTCCCAGTAAACTTCCAGAAGGCTCCGGCCATTGAGACGAATCTTTGTCTGTAGCTGCCTGCAAAATTAGCAAATAATTTGTATCGATTGGAGAGTTTAGTGCAAATATGTTAATACAACATCTTAGCGGATATATTTGTTCTGTAGAAATCAACCAGACAGTAAACAAATCTGCCTATTTCCGCAGTATCACCACTATTATGTATAGCAAAAACTATTCAAAACATATGCATTTTCATTGCATATTTACCTTTCCGAAAGTGAAATGAGTGTCGAGTAGCACGAGTGCAGTAAGTCCAATAGTTGCAATAAGGAAAATTAGGAATAAAATCACAAAGATAAACACCATGCACCATGCAAGGCGGCTGCAAAACGAAATTATATATTGCAAAGCACACTGGGTTACTGCAAGGGCTTTTATTGTATCAATTTAACTTTTACTGTTACTATTTCATTAAATGAGCTCATGATCGACGATCTCTGAAGCGCGCCCCTGGTGCAGGCTCTCAATGTCTTTCAACTCTATCGGAAAAGGAATATTTGAGGAACCTTGTAAATTCAGACTAAAGCGATTAGAAATTCGGACAATCACTTTCAGCTTCTCAGCTGTCAAATGTGAACTAATCATATAAGGCAATGGATTGGAAAACTTTTGCAGATTGTGATTACAGAGCGCTTGCATGACTGCAATCGCTGTGAAATCCAAACAGTTTCGATAATAGCATATACTAACTTGTGATAATTCTTGCTTTATACATAAAGATAGGAAAGCTTCGTATAGTAATGCATCACTTATAGGCGTGTTGAACTGCTACGCTTGGCGCCGCCAACACTTACTGCCTATGTACGCATTATCAGCTCATATTTGAAAGTAATTTGAATCATCACATTTACATGTGTTAACGATTATTGTAGTTTGGGACAGCGAGTTCCATGAATATTCACCACCATCTTTATCCCTTGTTTATAAGCTCTTAAAAGTTATTTCGATCCCACTACATTTACCCAAGCACTCCCCTCTAATTTTACGTCAACGGCGCTAATAGAACTTTGATCAAAGTCCTGGAATGACCCCTGGCCCTCGACTAAAGTCAGCCCCTAAGAAATTTGTACATGAAAGTTCATCAAATCGAAACAGTGAATACGGCGTTCGATAAATGGCGCATGACATGTTTATTTGTTGACGTGTTTCTCTCATGACGCATGACCTTATCTCATCAGTTGTTCAGATGATGAAATTCTTATCTGATGATGAACTTGGAGATTGTAAATCTGTTCTTGAGAACAGCTCATGGGTCGTGAAATCAAAATTCCGTCTAATAATACCATCATATACGGGGATCTAGTCTGATCCGTACCTATGGCATTGAGCAAAAACTGATCAAAGAAAGAACATACTTTGAGCCTCGCGAACTGTAGTAACTTGAACGGACGACCATCTTTATCGTTCTGCTGGATGAATATAAAACGTCTTTACGTTCTAAAATTGAAAAGGCAAATAAATAGGAGCAAAAAGGGGAGCAAAAAATTCAAATTACAGCCGCTACTATAATATTATCTTTTCGTGGCATATGTGAATAAGTTGATGAAAAATGGACCACAGAGCCTACCGAAGTTTTCATAAACAAGTCCAACTGAAATAAACCAATGATGGGGCGTAAAATGCAGTTTCTTATAACTTCACGAAGCTTATATTACCGTTCTTACTCGAATAAATCTACTTTCTCAATGAAAAATTTGCTCCCAACTTTTTCGCCTTGCCTTGTACAAAATAGTTCTATTTAAAAGCGGAGGAGGTACTGGAAAAACAGACGCAGAAAGCGCTAGGATTAATGATTTATAAGATATATTATAACAGTGTTGGGAAATAAGAAAGCATATTGAGTAGCGTTTAAATCAATTTTCTCTGGCTAAAAAATACGCGCCAAATTATTCCTGTAGATTTTTTATCTGAAAATATTTCTGGTATAGAATTTCTAGAGACGAGAGAAAGGCCTCAGCAAAGACGTAGAAATCCTATACGAAAGGGCCGCAATGCTCAACTCCCTTCATAACTCGATCATTTTACATTATTCGAATGTGAAGATTTTAGAGAGAACAAACATCGTCGCTATTTATTGTACGCAATCACCGCATGTCTTCCCCGTTTCGTCAACGCGTAAATATCTGGTTGTGCGAAACGCGAAGCCGGTTCATTCACTTTTCCAAAACATGTTCCGCGCCATGATGTGTCACTGAGAGAATTTGCCTGCTGTTGTGAATTTCATTATGAACCCGTTAGAAAATAAGGATGGCACGCTATGGGCGTTTCGCTGGAATGACACTCTTGTAAGGGCCTCATCGTCATTGCAAAACCATTTGGGTCGGTTCGCTTATTGTTATGTAGAAGTTACAGTTAGTTGATCACTTTGGAGCGGACCCGAAGAATCATGTCTACATAGCCTTAGTATTGAAATGGTTTTCTTTATTTGCTACTCTAGTGTACAGCATGAGTTAAACACCGACACAGTTTATCTTATAGACAACTCTGCGATGAACACTCTGATCATTCAAAAACGTAAACACAATAAGTTAACGAGTACAGTTCATGAATGCATGCATTTATAACGCAAACTTGTTCAAAATATGAGATAATTTAGCGAAAACTGCGATTCTGTTCTCGTCGAACGTATCTGCGACGACCGCTTCATCGGCATTATTAAGGACATTGTTCAAAAACGCTTTCAACTGCCCAAGCTCTTTCTTCAGCATCGTTTCCGACTCTTGCATCTGCGCTATTTTTTGCCTTTCTTTGGCTAGCGCTCGTTCTGTGGCGGCTAAGTTCATGGTATGCTGTCTGAGCGATTCGTTTAGGTTGAAAGCCTGAAAAAATATTTGTTTTGACTGTGGTAGAATTACCGTTGGGGTTGTCAAATGTGTATCTACTTACTAAAGTATTTAATTTTTAACAGTGCTCTAAATTGAATAGGACTGGGCAAAGATGCACGCCTTGCTTATTATACACTAAGCAACCTAAAGGAAATAACATAACTGAACTGGTGAATTAATTATACCTAGATTTGTGTGCATCACTACGACAATACGCAACATTCGACCTGGAGTTATTGATAGTTCGTCGTAAAATGTGCCAGAATTATTACAGCAGCGCAACTATATGGTAGTCTGAAGAAGTCAGCACAATTGCGTTGAGCAGTTTATTGATAAATTCAATATCTGCTGCGATGAAAGAATGGTTTTTAAAGCAGCAGAATTTGTCGATTGACTGAGTAATTTTATTTTCTCAGATTTTATTAGAATGCCTTACACCATCAAGGTAAATGCGGTTTATTGCATAAATCGCTGCAATTTTGTCGTCAAAACTACCGCTTGGCTGTTCTTTAATAGTCGGTATTTGTGGTTTGGAATAAACTGCTGATATTTTGCTAAAGATTATGTTGAAAGTAAGAGGTCTCATACTTCGGTTTTCAGTTCATTTTCCGCTCTCTCTTGCGCCAAAAATAGCTTTGTTTTCTCTCTTTCGGCAGCCTCTAGCCGCCTTTTGTAGTCTTGGATTGCTTTTACCGTCTGAAATTGTTTAATTCGTTTATTTCAGTTGCGAATTCATAAATAATTTTGTTGCAAACATGTACCTGAGATGGAGCAAAAATGAAGAAATACGCATGTTCCAAGTATAGTTGATCAATTTCGAATAAAATCAAAACATTCAGCATTGAAAAAACAATATGCTTACCTGATTCTCAGATCTTTCTATTTGTCGTTTCAGCTTATTATTATCGTGGAGTAAGAACTGCTTTTCTGAACTGAGAAGCTTCAGTTCTTCAGCTTTCTCTGCCGCTTTTTCATTCAGAATTTTTATACGAAATTCTCTGTCCTTGATTTCGTCAGTAAGCGTCTTGTTGATCTAAACAAAACACTTTTAACTTTAAAGAATTAAAATATTTAAATCGATCTCACTCTAGTAGAAAGCTAAACAGTGAACATTGCAGTGATGCCCGACATCATAGTGACTGATCGGAAAGAAGTTGAGGTTCAAAAGATAATTATCCCAGCAGATTTTGCATTCCTTTTACATATTTATCTAAAATAAAGCGGGTAAAGAGTACTCTTCGCTGCGCATTTATCCTTAAGAACCATTTCTAAGGCCAAAATCAGACTTGCTGCGCCGAAGATGTGCAAGTCAGGTGCTTTTGTTGATTTTTTGTTAAATATGTAGACGGTATTGGATGATTGATCAACGGCAATGGTATGAATTGCAAGGTTGCGAAAAGATGGATAGATTTTGTTCAGGAACTTAACTTTTATTGGAAATCGCCAGTTGCTTGTAAGATTAATGTGATTTTAAATCATTTCTTTCTCAAGTAAGCTTTCTAGATAATCAGCATCTTTACTGCAGACTTGAAGCAATTTTGATATTAGCTTAATAAATCACAAGAAGGCGAAGAGTTATGAGCACGAGTCATTACTAAGAAAGCGGGAGGGCGTTACATATTTTCTAAGAGCAAGACTTAAAATTTTGGTATATATCAGTTTGGCGTCTCAAATTTTGGTCTGACCCCGGTATTTGGCAACGAGGTCTTGACATCGCGCTTTGACAATGTATTTATCTCCGAATCTTTCAAAAATAAATTTTGAGCGGATTAAATACGAAGCTTTAAGAAACGCTTTTTTCAGTTCACCTAGCGACTGAAATGTGATCGCAGTACTCCTTGCAGTAGAGCACAAATTATTGGAGTTAAAGTGGCTCTTACTTCCTTCTCCAATTCTCTACGATCTAGCTAGCCTAGCGGCGCAGCATATATAACTCTTAGAGCACCCACCTGATGCATCTTCTTCGCGTTTGCGTCCATTTGAAGGAATGCTTCATTTGCCGCTTCAATCAGCTTCTTATCAAACTCATTTTGCATTTCGGCCTTGACGCTGAAGATAAGAGTTTGTTTTTAGCTTTTAAATTAATCAAATGAACGCTGGCTCCTAAGCTGATGGCGATCGTGGCTCTAACATAAATATCTCCAACCGCTCTAAAAGTGTTAATTCTGATCTTATTGCTTCTTTTCCCCGCGAGTGATCTGATCAAAAATTAAAGTTATCACAGTGCTATACTTTGAGTTTATTTTGTGTTTGGTCAAGGTTCTGTATTAGTGGATTGCCAGCAACTTTTGTTATCAAAGACCAGATCATAACATGATGGTTACTGTAAAGTTGGAGATTATTAAAACAGATGTGCTCACCACTATATTGCTTAGCCCTCTGCCCTCTAAAGGCTGTGTGCCGCGGAGATATGAAAGGTGTTATCTAAATTAAATAAAGTAATTATTACCGATCGCTGACGGCCAGGATATGCTGTTCGTGATCGGCGTGAATTCTGGCCATTTCTGCATTTTTGACTGCAATCTCGCCTTGAAGGGAATTGATTTTTATCACCAAATCGGACAGTTCACTTTCCATGTGCGTCATATTTGACAGCTGAGTTCCTGAAATCCATAAGGCACTAACTAACGCTAGTTTAATAAGCTGCAGAGAGCTCATCATGAATATTACTCAAAAGCTTGTTGTTGGAAAATCTTTTGCAGCTGTTCTAGCTTTTGGAGCAGTGTTATAATTAACTTGAACACACTACAACTAGAGCACAGCCCGATTATCAAAGAAAATTGATTATCAGATAGCATTTCTGTATTCCGCCGCATTGTCTTATATCCGACTTTTGCTATATCTATACCGAAAATTGACTAATACCAAATTTATCCTAAAATATTATTGACTATGTCAGTATAAGTAAATGTATAGATGAGCAAATCACACGAATTAATAAAGATTATAATTGACTGACTTAAATAAGTGAAATTAATTGAATAAATTGCTTTCCAATAAAGTAAACAATACGAAAGCCGACATTAACGATAAATTTTTCTATTTCAACAATAGACTTACTTAGAATCGCATTCTCTGTGGTTATTCTTTCAACTTCGCTCGTCAGATTAGCTATATCATCAAAGAGTCGGTCCTGTTCGGTTTTCAATTTCATATCAAATTCCTTAACTCCACGATGAACTTGATCCTCTAATCGAGCAATCTAAAAGAGAAGATTTAATGAAGTGGCCATTGCAACTGAAAAATAATGTGAAAATATCTGAAATGGGATAAAGTTTGATATTTTTCAATCAACAACATCTCATTGAATGACCTTTGTAGTATAAAATCAAACGGGTTTCTACCTAAATAGGGTATTTAGTTAAAAGTGAAAATTGTAAAACGCGATAAGAACAATATTTTAGCGTAAGGCATACCTTAACCTACTTTTTTGCTCACCTAATTCTAAGCGCGGCTCTACGACGCTTTAGCTGTGCAATCTCGTTAGGTAACGGCTCCATATTTAAACAATAAATCCAAGAACGAATGTTATCTAGACCCGAGAAGAAGAGACGTTATATATAATCGTTTACCTCATCATCTTGTTTTTCAACGGTTCTCTTCAAATAGTCGATAACATCGTTGTGGTCGGCGACATTATTTCTAACTTCATTCTCCAAGCTGATATTTTCGGTAATTAGCTCCGCTAAGCGTTCTTGCAGCTTGTCAATCACATTATCTTTGTCCTTCTCCTCCCGCCGGTCGTGCAGTCTCTGTTGCACAACCGTCAGTGGCATTCTGCTGAAACCGGCAAGAATTACGAAGATAACAGTCCGTCGGCTGTTATTCGACTATCGAAAAAGGAGGAAATCTAAAACACTTGGAGCTATAAAAAAATTTCCTATCTCTTTATAAAAGAAGAATTCACAGCGTTGTATTTAGCCCGTCGCATGTTGCAAAAAATTGCTTTTGCTTCCTAAGATATTAAGCTAACACTTACATTAACAATCACAAAGATCTTTTTGACTCGAAGTTTATTTTAGAACGCTACAAATAAACGATTCATTATCTTACGGCAATTTGGTTGTAAGAATTGGAGAATTACGACTGTACTGACCACTGACCCAACTACAGTGTTACTGTAGAGGGCGGCGCAAAAGTTCCGGCGGTTTTTAAAAGTAATTTAAAAGAAAAAACGCCGCAACGTTTGCGCCGCCCTGTAAAAACTCGCCGGCGAGACGGATCAGCGATTTTGGTTCACAACAATAAGAGAGAGAGAGAGAGAGAGAGGGACTTCAAAGAGACCGCTGCTAAGGTGCGCCTTGGATAAATAGTTTAAGTGATGTTGACTTTCTATGTAAAAAATTGCTTCCTACATGGCAAAGTGTAAAAAAAGCGAAGCGATTATATGCTTACAAAACATGAACGATTTTCGGTTGTATTACTATCATGTGTTTCTAATAGACTTCTCAAAACGAAGGAACCTCAGGCTTCTTACTAGGTATGATATTTCACATATTCTGCTCGCATTTTACTCAATTTCATGCCAGTTCGGCCACGACTCCAAAATACTGATATTTAAAATTAGAATTTAAAGCTTCTATTGAGAGCAGGAGTGAAAACCTTATAAGCGATAAAAAATCAAAATTTAAATTTCTTCGCTTCTAGTAAATGAAGTATGTATATTTTTATTGAGAAAAAATAGCCATATCATTTTAGTATGAAATTTATAATTTATTTGCTCAAGTGGTGTTCTCTAGGCGCAATCAGTCGGCTGGTAGAAAAAGACACTTCCAATCTCACTGTGATGGCTACTAATCTTTTGGCAATAATGCCAGCTGAGATAAGAAGAAAATTCATGACTTCTCTAAGTACGACAGCAAGCGAAATCCTAAGGTTACGTCTTCACGAAACCTCGTTTTTGGTTTTTCTGATGCAGTCCTAATATGAATGCAATTTAAAGTGGAGAATGTTCGCAACAACAGACGTAGCAATGATTAATTGCTGTCATTGCGCTAAAATATTAATTATAATGTAAATAATTGCTCGCGGAGATAATTCACTAATAGATATTGATAACTGTTATCAGCGCAAAGTATACCATATCTACCAAACTTGTAACCTATTGATTGCTATTGATTCTCATCAGTGAGGCAGCGAAGGTAAATTACGCCGTCCGTGGCAGTGTGGTACGCCGCTATTTATCCAAGATCTTGTCGCCCGTTTGCTCGACCGAATGACTACGTTTGTTTTAGCAACGAAACCTGGTAATCTCGGTCTGACAACATACATGTCACGATTTATTGTTCAATGCACGACTAATAACAGCGTTTCCGGATATCCTAGTACTTTCCATTGATGGAATCATGGGTTTCCATTAAATCTATGTCAGGGCACGCTTCACTTCCCACTCAGGATTACGCAATACACATTTTCTTACCGCGGCTCCATCAATCTACTCCTCATACTAGCCAGTTGTATGTTGAGCTCACTTACTAACCGTTCATAAGCTACCGCCAAATAACCTTTTTTCGCATAATTACGAGAGCATTTAACATTTCATTATTATCACCGTTGTCGAGCCCTACCATACACTTCCTAAGCGTTTGAATTACTGAGCAAAATTTTTCTGATCGCAGCGTCAGCCTACATGCTTAGTGAGCAATTCATTCATGCGCATCAATTTAAAATGTCGATGGGACGATGTTAGTGCCAGTTGGGGGCAATGAAGCGCGCTTATTTGCTGTCAATCACCCATGCCTGAAGTGGTCAAATGGTGGGCGATAATTGACCACTCGCAGCGACCTTTCTTATATTGGCAATGCGCATGACTTTTCAGTGCCTTTTATCGATTGCCAACCTATTGCCATTATCACGAATTTAAAAAAGCATTAAAATACGCCATATCGGAGGAGTGAAACCTCATAGTTTTGAAGCTTACGAGACTCACGACAGAAACGAATATCAGCCTCCACGGTTATTCAAACTGTTACGTTTCAAGTTTTCAGTTAATAAATTCTCGAAGAGTGTTTTAATTTAACTTGACAGGTGTTAATTTTCCATCGGGAAAAGTTTTAATGATATTCTCAGGCGCTTCTGGATTGGGCGCTTTTGATTCAAGTAAAAGAAACATTCTTGCGTCAGGTTGTGCTATAAATAATTGTGCTTGGCTGTGTATGTATAGAACTGATGATAGTTTTGAACTGCGGTGAAGACTACTTCGCAGAAAGACTATTCTGTTAAGTATCATGACCATGAATCATTGTCAAACGGGTATACCATAAGTCCTCCAATGAAAGTCGCCCTCAAGTCTAGGTTGAAATAATAAACACTCTGGAAGTTTATTGGAGAATTTACGATATGTGCTGTTACCTAAAGACAGTCTGTTTTTGGTCCCGTTTAGTAATATGCTGAGTTACTTGAAAACTTTCGATAGCTAAATATTTACGGAGAGGAATCTTTTTTTCGTGGATTCCACAGACCATGCAAAACATGCCAGGATTCATAATGCTACAAATGTTATAATAGATGATGCTTTGATTCACATATTTTGTATTTCGCATTTGTCTTTAAAACTTTAGATAGAGGTACTAGAAGATTGTTCATAGTCGTTTAAATTCATGCAAGCTATAAAAGATACAAGAATGACGGTAAGGAGCTGATTGAAGTGATCTTATCATCTGTCACACATAATCATTTTTCTTTACTTCTTCTTGCCTATATCAATGATGCCGCCTTCGCCGCATCGACTGCACCGGCATACATCGTCGGGACCACAGTAGCCAGTGGCGCAGTTTTGCAGTTGGCACGAAGCGACGCAGCCAAGTCGGCCAGCGATTTGGCAACTGACGGCACCAACATCAGTGACAGTCGCCGACAGGCATACTAGCAAGAGTAGAATTCCACACAATTTGGCTTGCATGCTGTCTGCAAACAGAAGTATTGCATATTTTTATAATAGCACTTTCCTGAAAATTACACTTAGACAGCTAAATAAATTTTGCTCCCCTTCACATAGGACTCCAAAGATGCAAACTTGTCTGAGGGGAAGTGTATGCGCTCCAGTTTCTCTCTCTCCCCACGTTTACTGCTGCTGCCGAGGCCATCTAACGAATAGTTCTTTTATAAATGTACATTCTAAAGGAACGCGATACACTAAAGATTTTGTCTCATTAAAGGATCGGAACCCTGAACAATCTGCGTTTTGAAATCCAAAAATGGCAAGCATTCAGTATTTACATGCAACAGAATACTGTACATACCGTGTTTTACTGAAGTTTAGAGAGCTCAAGTTGCGATGAAGCTATGAAGAATTCAATAATGTGCTGCGCAAACGCAATTAAGCAATAGAAGTTGGAATAGGTAAAGCGGCGTATTAAGAACAACTGACTCATGAAACGTTTGAAGTGCTTTTAAATAGCTTTCTTTTATCAAATATCGCTCGTTATCTGACGCCCAAACGGCTGTGCAGTTCAGCAATTTCATAATGTTTCAGTAACATGGACGGTTTACAGTGCCGCCATAACACTAATGCAGCGGTGCAGTTTTGCAGTTTTTCAATGTGTCCGTAATACCTACTGTTTGCTGTGCCGCTCCGTCATCACTGCATCATGTCGCCGCCTACATCACTTTGTGATTCAATGTACCAGTCGGTTGTTTAGCAAATTCAACTTTTTTAATCAGCGCTTCGCTACCATGTAGCGCTTGTTATCGTGTTATTGACTCCGATTTACCTGTGATGGAATTCGAATAACTCGCTATAGAATTAATTAATTGCGACATTAGCGCATTTAAAAGCACTTGCGATGCGATGATAACTCCATCATATCGTTTTATTAATTACAGATAAATCTTATGATCAATGAGGTAATAAAGAAAGCTAGGACATGTAGCCCGTGTCTCAATTTTTTATTCCGTAACTGAGCAATAAAGCGGAACTAACATTTGGAGATAACTTTCAATTCCAAACGAAAATAATTCAAGTTAAACTGATTCGCAAATTCATCATTTGCCTACATTCCTATCATATTAATTGAACAGTGCTCTTTCATTGCCAAAGCACGCTAAACAGGAGCCTTCTCAAGAAGCGGGGACCAAATTCATCGCGACAGCGTAACTCGTTGCATTTCTTGCGCCATACTGATAATAGACGTAGGCCAAATATTGATCATTCAGTGTAGTGATTGAAATCGTATGCATGCCAGACCCGATGCTTTGCGTATAGTAATAATTATGTGAGTATGGTATATGACGGTATTGAAGGGCGGGGATTGCGCGACCGTCCAGCACAATGTTGCCCGTGGAGTCGAGAGGAGCTATGATCATGAGCTGAGCTGCATTGTTGCCATTCGCGACAGAGAACTGCACGCTGGATTGAAGAAATATTTCCGGATAGACGGCGTATTGCAGTGAAGGGCTCGCGGCAAATACTTGTATTTGACTTGAAGCAATCAAAGTGCCTAAAATTCGCTTTGAAAGTACTTGAAATGACTAGTTTATATCTATGCACAACAAATGCAACTGTGTGTTTTACGCGTTGACATGGGTTACATTTTAAAATAGTTGCACTTGTGAACGTATGAAAACTATATATCCGTTAATTCGTAAAGAGTAAAGAAAAGTTAGAACGACAAGAAGAGTAAAGCATAGATATATTTTACTTGGACAGTAAGATTATTTGCTTCACAAAAGCAATATATTATTGAAAACATAAACACCTTAAAGCACTACCTCCATTACTCAGTACCATGTTTTCAGCAGATCCAGCAGGCACGCTAACGTTGGAACCTCCGTTAAGCGACACTTCTGTCGCATTCTGCAACGCCCATATCTCGCATGATAATGGGTTATTGAAGAGGTCAGGAGCGATGAAGAGCTCCTTTGCAGCGTAAGTAATTGGTAGAGCCATGACGGTACTATACGGTGACGAATTCGGCTGGTACTGTACAGTAAGAATGTAAGCGAATGGATGAGTTGCGCTAATGTTGGTTTCTGAGTAATAGTAATAGACATCAAGACTGTTTAGCGTTATCAGTTCATCTGCAATGTGTAATTATATTCTAACGTTGATTTGATGTTACAACAGCAAGTTATTGACCCTAATTTGTTATTCTCTTGGTTTTATATTTAGAACAGGTCATTTTTCGAGTTTCTACTTTGACTTTAAATGGAGCCGAATGGAAAAATACTTGGAATATATCATTCTTTGTAGCGTACAACTTTTTGAAGTTATGATTAAGTAGACAGAAAGAAAAATAACTGAAAAACGACGTAACATAAAAATCGATTTTCGCAAATCAATCGGGTAAATAACGAGATTACGGCCAAAAACCTGTGAGAAAATCTGTGGGATTTAATGAATGCATAATAATATAATTTCCAAGTCAAATAATACTTTAATATCTATTCAATCATCAAATATAATCTCATCGGCATCTTAATGAAAAATGAAACCAAATATATGCCATTGGGCAGCAACTGATTAGGAGTTTATAATAAAAGAGCTCGGTAAATAACAAATGATACTTCCGATGGTCACGGCTGTACCATCCTGCTTGGCCACGATGATTCCATAGGTCTCATTAGGCCCGCCAACGTATTCTGTAGCGAGCATGTTGGATGGCAGCACCATAAATTGGGTCGCGTTAAACCCGTTGTTCGTCGACTGGTAAACATATAATGCTACACTAAGTGACGTTAAAACTTTGAATCCTTGCTGATTAACTTCATTCTGGTCGCAGACTTGCATTCCAAGCACAACGTGAGGGTCTGAGAAATCGATCTGCAATTACCGGTCTGTTTCAGCACATAGCATCGTAAATCATCTTATTGTCTAGGTATGTTTCATCCACCCTTCCCCCTTGCAGTCATTGCCATGATGACGACTTTAATTATGCACGGCTTTATCAGGTCAGTTTCCCATTTGAAATACTCAGTCACTTAATGGGCACATTTTGGCGAAATTCACATATTTTCACATAAATGATAACATATGCGCCAAAATTGCAAAGCAGTTGCAGAACTGCACTAACACAGACTCAAAGTAATTTCCAAACTTTTTATAAGTTGATCTATGTGAAAATTAAAATGCAAAGTGTAAGATTAAACTGAATAAAGTGAGTTGCAATTGGAGATGAATGAGATAAATTCATATCACAATCTCCATCTCCAAAAACTGTTAGTTAGCAAAAGGGAATAGCAGTCGCGCCACTGGTCAGAAATTATTTTGAGGATGCAACTTTCTGTTCTTTAAACGATTCCCAATATATAGTTCTAACGGTTCATTATTTCATTACAAGCATTTGAGGCTAAATGTAGAGATTATTCATCGCTTTGAGAGACATTAAATAAAATAAATGGGTGCAGCGTCCGCTCGGTGGAAAGAATCGCCTCAATATGTGAGTCTATGTGCTGAAGTTTCAAAATTTTCATGTGTTGAAACAACAATAAAATGAAACCTGTAAAGCTGAATTCGCCGACGCGGTTCTTTGAACGGTAGTAAAATCTTGCAACTTTGAATCAATAGTGACCAAAACGGAATTTTGGTTCGAATTGATGACAATCAATGAAGACGTATATCCATCGCCATTGCACGGAAATGCGAGATAAAATTCCGTTCCGGTTGTTACATCTGCTCTCGCTATAAAACAGCTGCACAATTGAAATGGCGTCAGTTGATATGCACATAAAGTGTCAATCGCAAAACAATTATAATCGAATATATTTAAATTTATTTTCTAGTTTATTTAGTATCGTATTTAAAATGAAATTGAATTATTAGCTTACAACTTATTTGCCTTTAACCTTCATATTTGATAAATGCACTTTCGGTAGATTTAAAATTCTGCCCTAAATGGGTAAGACTAGAGCTTTCTCTACATTAACTGATTGCCTTTCGCTTTCTAAACGTTGCCTTGCCCTTTTTATGTTTCGCCCTTTTTAGGGTTGAGAAAATATCTTTCATCAAAGCATAAATGTATGAGCTGTGGGATCGAGGATCAACTTTCACAACGCGTGTGCTCGCTGCTGACGTCAAACTGATTTTGAATTGGTATTGTAAATAGCGCAGCATTTTGCTCACCTGTCAGCATAAGTGACGCAAAATAGAGTATCAGCTCTAGAACACGATAAAATTTGGCCATTGTCGAAATTCTTACGATTGCAACCTTTACTCGCTTCTTCTTCAAGACTCAATATCGTTGAGCGTCGAACTGTTTTAAATCGCTTGTTATAAGAGATACTCGCGATGGGAGTATGCTTTGTAAGATAAGAAGACCGTATAATATAAAGTCATCTGCTGTAATGCGCATAGCTCTGCTGACTTGCATATGTTTTGTATGCAGCGTTTATCTGACGTAGAAATTAAGCTGTATAGATTGATAGCACGTGTATTCATTTCGGCTGAGACAAGGGTGTTGACTCAAAGGGGTATGAACTCTTCCATATAACAAGCATACACACGCGGGTAGAGTATGCGACAAAAGGCGCGCTTACAACAACTGATGCTAAATGAAGATAGCACGAAGAAGTTGATTATATAATTTCGTTTATATGCGAATGTAAGGCTGCACAATAGGGTGAAATTTTTGCGAATACATTCATACTGTTTGTTTAAACACAGTGACAAACGTACTGGAGAATAGCTGCCGCCTTTGCTCCCAAGAAGAACGTAATTCGAAACCTAAGAATTAATTTTAAAACGAACTAGATTCTTGCGCTCTGTTTAGGTTGTTTGGAATATTTTAGCATATTTAATCGATGAAACTTTATTCTGTCTTTGCACGAATTAAAGTAAGCAGGAGAGGTATTACAAATTGTTATAATTGGCTGCATTATGAATTAGCCCTCCAACAAGTCTTACGCGGTCCGAAAACATACACTACACGTCCGAAAAAGAGAAAATTACGGTCCTAATTAAGAATGCTAATCCAAAAATCATTGCAATAAACATAATATCAACGCGAACGTGAATAAATCTAATCGACTTTGGTATGTTCTTTGGAAGGCCGTATGAGTCGGCAGCAGCGTGAAATTGCAAAACGAATCAATCGATAAAATATATAAACGAATACGATTGTAAAACTAACGAGAATAGCTATAACGTCGAGACAGTAATACTGAATCACACCAATGTGCCTTGATTCAGGAAGAAGATTGTCGACGGTTCGAAATTTGGCCAAGAATTCAACCCAGCCAATGGCCAGGTCGGCTGATGAAGTTGGCTTTTCTTTCATCATATGTGACAATCGTTTAGCCTTCTGATCGTAGCTAAAATGAAATCTACATTTAAATAAAGCTTAAAAGTGCATTTAGACTTAGAATTGGAGTTGAAATCTTGTTATAACAGCTAAAGGAATTTTTCGTCTCAATATTAAAAGGTTTACGCGCGAAATATTAGTGCCATCTCCATACACAAAATGGTATTGGCGAGATCGCCGAGTACAAGAGATAATACTCTCAACGTTTTTATTAAATAATTTTATGGAGTTATAGACAGTAAATAGTATACAGTCAACTGCTTTTATAACGCCTGGCGCTATAACGTCGCTGACTTTATAACATCAGTCTTTGACCGGTTCCTTGACCAACGTTATAAAAGCAGTTGACTGTAGTTTAAAATCAGTTTGTCACATCATCTGTACATTAACTGAACTATCATGGTCAGTCCTTGCATAATAACATTGGTCCTACAATAAAAGTGGCGTATTTTACGTATATTAAACTTATTACTATTATTGTGGTTCTTTTGTCAAGTCGCTATTGACAAAATTATGATAATAATCTTGGCTTACATTTCAGCTAAAGATAAAAGCAAATTCTACTAACCGTTCATCTTCTAAAACCTTGGTAAGCGCATCGAAAATGACCGTTTCTGTCAGTTCGTCCTTGTCAACTCCAACACCAATGCCAGCGTTCTCCACCCTCTTCACGTTCGCGATCTGATCGCCAAACAGCGGCATGACGACCAATGGGACGCCTGTGTAAGTAGCCTCAGTCAGACTGTTGTAGCCGCCGTGAGTGAAGAACGCGCGGATCTTTGGATGAGCTAAAAGAAATGCTCATTGCTGGGACGAATTTGACCCAAAGAAGGTATGTAAGCATGCTTCTGGGAAGAGTTGCAGTATCGTACCAAGTAAATCTTTCTGAGGAATCCAATCAACAAGGCGTACATTGTCAGGAAGCTTTGGCAAATCGCCTTCCAGTCGAATCAAGAATGTGTATTTAGGAAATCGTGAGAAAGCATTGATGAGTGCAGTCTGAAATGATTGCAGGTTGCATTCGAATTTGAACAAAAATCTGTTTATGCTATTCTAAATTAAAATTGGCGTCATAAGAAATGAAAAGAGTATCTTCAGTTTGTTTTAAATCATCGCTCAGCGAGCATTTCCACAAACCTTCATTTCGAATGGCATGTCCTTTGTGCTCGCGATGCTACCCAAAGAAAAGATCACCACACCATCCTCTGACGTCTCGTTCATAATTTTTTGCCATTCCAGGTTAAGAGGTTCCGACTTTTGCATTGTTAGTCCGCCTAAAATGATCAGTTGCATCTTAGCTACGATAACAATAATTGCATATGTACTGTAAGAATCCTTGAAATGGTGGAATATTTTATATTTTAAATGATTTTTATAAGCAGTTTGAAGGGCGCTGAGTTTGGTGATAAAATTGCCAGATCTATCTTTAAAATGCTGTCATTCGTTAACGTTTATTTAGGTCAGCGTTTTAAATCTAGAAGCGGCCATAGGTTGGTATTCATGGCTGTTGATAAATATTTAAATAAAATACTGATTACTGATTAGCAAGCATTATTGTCCCTTCTGTTGGGAAAGACAAGGGAAATACAAGACTAATCAGAGATGAGCGGGGGGACATGAATCCTTATGAACGTCAATCGATGTCAACTTCCAAACAGATTAATCCGAATGAAAGTATTTAAAAATAAGTGAGCATCTTCAGCGTGGTTAGTTTAAATATTCAGGCGCTGCGAAAGTCAGAGTTTTATCTTTGGCAGAAACAGTTTATCAGGTCTTACCTATGTAAATAATATTATGCTGTAGCGGTCTGGGGTACTCGAAAAACGGATCGGCGTTGATGAAATATAGCTGTGTTTCGCGTATGATATCCGTTATGTCCGGAAAATATGCTCCGAACTTTTCGCGAAAAATCTGAAAATTATCGGGCTGTTAATCAATGAGGAACTGATTTACCATATATGAGCAATCGTATTATTTTTCGTATTATGTAAAAAATCAAAACAGGTTGTCATTGCTGGCACAGAGCTATTTCGTTGGCAAGAAAGAAAAAGCATCAACAAGTAAACATGCGAAATAATGAAATGAATAATAGCAATATTATTCGCGCTAATTATTTTAGCTATAGATTCCTTTCCATACTGCGCATTGCACACATATTGCATTTACATCAGTGCAAGATACTCAGCTTAACTATCACAACCAGATTTCACTCAGTAAAACTATTTGACAACACTTTGAAAAATATAAAGTTGCCGTAAAAGAATTTTTAACCTCGGTCACGGGCGCATACATTGAATGCTCAACCAATGGTCGCATCATTCCAACGGAAATGAAATTCTTTAAGCGCTCCAAAAGAGTCATTTTATCAGTTGAAGAGAACATTGCCGACGGAACGTAGCTGGCTGGATATGAAGCGCCTAAAAATAAGGGAGTCAACATAAAAGCAATATTTTGAATTCCGCAAGTGAATAACAAATCAGAAATTAAAGAATAGATTTAGTGATTTGAAACGTTACATGAGGAAGCGCTGAACGGAGAAATCGATGCTCACACAACTGTTCCCAGTGCTTTGTCCCGGGGCGCTCGCTGTGGCTCAGCAGAATCAACTGATTAGGCGCATAACGAAACAACCCATGTGCCATATAATGGTTCGTCTGGAAGGGTGGGCACTCCCTCCCCACGAGATAATACTCGCATTTTTCCTGAGCTAGGTACAAAAAGTAGCAGGTCGCAACGAATATTTTATGTCTTTAACCCCTTCCACAAATTCTCATAGTCAAAGTTACAACAATGACTGGGTATACGCCCGTCTTTGAACAAGCGCAAGCGTATTTTCTAAAGGTACAATCAACAATTACCTGAATAGTGTGCCATGACATCGGTCATGAATGTTGGCGAGAACCAAATTCTAGACGGGTTCTTGACTACCTCGGTCATACCAAATCCGCACGAGTCTAATATATGGAGGATTACAACGTCATATTTTTCAGTGAGAAATTGCTGATACACTGGGTGATCCGTATCGTTCAAGAATTCGGCGCAACCATCGATTGTCTGCAATGCCGTGTATATAAAATATTTATCCAGAAAATAATACATAACTAATTTAGCTGCTTAATGCAAATTTTGAAATATCTTTAGTAACAGCTCAAATAGTCCTTAATGTGATTCAACCCAGTGCTTCACAGTAGGTGCAGTTAAAAACTTTTTATATTACAAAGTCTTTCACACTTGCTAATGGTTGAAGAATAACAATAAGACCTAAAGTTTCGAAAATTCTCACATTGTTTGAAGCGTTTGAGTATAGACAGATCGATGCTGAAGATAGAACGTTTCTTCCACGTCATTTGATCCATGCGCGATTGAAGTTCCTCCATTGATTCTTCATCTTTGACGAAGGGATATTCAATTTGTTTGGCATGCTTCAGTTGCGGTGTTTTTGCTTTGGGATTGAATTTCCAGTGCAAAACTGTTACCTAAACGCGCCAACTGTTCTTTTATTATGTATGCAGCTCGTGGTCTGTTTTTAAATCTGTTTTTGCCACAACAGCTTTAGTTAATATTGGGAAAAGCGCGGTAACTGGTCTGTTAGCTGTCACAGACATGTAAGAATTGTTCCCACAATATAAAAAACCGAAACTGAGCTTGGGAGTACGGGCGGTATTTTATCATGATATCATCTCTGATCTCTACTAGGCACCGACAGATGAGTGCTTCCGCTACAGTTTTGTCAATCACTGCATCTCCCAAAAATATAATTACGATAATTGTCGTAGCAGCAGTTTTGTGAGTTAGCTGCTGGGACAGAAAAGTTTACAATATGTTACTGATAAGATGAAAAATTTATTAAAAGGAAAAATTAAAGTTAGAGATTAATGAAGGTAATGCAAAACTTTGCACTTTTATAATATATTCTTTGGAAAAAACTTGTACATAGTTTCATACATCGTTTCCGTGAGATCCAATAAGATCAGCAAGTCGGTACATAATCAAATTATGGCTGGTCGACGCTCCAACCGATGTCACCAAAATTTTGTAGCAGTCGACGTGAGAGAAGACGGAAATCCAGATGACTGGGAGGATCAAAGCGAAAAGTCGCATTTTGTCAGCCAATGGTGCACGCGCTTCTTAACCTAAAGTTTATACATTGTTCAGGAGCAAATATTGTCTTTAGCTTTCACAATGCAAAAGTAAGCGAGCAGTTTTAACTGCGCAAACGGCATCGCTACAAACCGGCGCAAGTAGAGTTGAAACTAAATAATCATCATAGTCTATAACTCAGTTTCGCGAACGAGTAGTGTATTTCGTATAAAATAATTACAGTTGAATGATTTCTGTTTGATCTAACCTAATCAAAATAACTCGATACTCGGAGTACTATTTAGTCTCCAAATGGGACTAACTGACCAAAAAGGACAGAAGCAAAAGGCAATCGAACGATGGATATTAGCTGACGATGTCAAATAAACTTTACATTCGTCTTCTGTCGCTTTGGTCAAGAGTGGCATGCAAGCCGAAGGGCAATCTTTTATCGCTGTGTAAAGACTGAAGCGGCCCATGAACTTTGGTGCGTAGTTCGTAGCTCGTAGCTCATAGTTTTATAGAGTTACTGCCGTATCAGCTTTACTTTGTTTTATGCTCCACAACCTCATCGGTCAGATGATTGTCTAGTAGGTATATACTAAGGAGTTTGAGTATGTTGGCGAGGGGTCGTTATTAACGTACATCAGAACCCCAGGTGATCGACACAACCATTTCATATGCAGGCAGAATGAATGATAAGGTACCCGCTGCAGTAAATACAAAAGCGAAAAATTTGGCATGATATCTTCAGTAATGTTGCCATAGAGTTTTATAGGTAAAGTTTTATAACTGTCAGCATTTTTTCCAGAGCAAATCGCTACGATCTCCGCATTAGAAACAGAATGCGACACCGTTAATAAAGTCAACCATCGTTGTCTTTCCGCTCGAGATGTTCTCCTCTTTGCTCTCACTTTCGATCTTCGAAACTTTCAATCAAAAGATCGGAAATATCATTGCTCTTACATTGTGATATTGACTGCAAGGATTGATATTTTCTTGCCAACACTAATTATGTCAAGGCGTTTGCGCCAACTTGCTGAGGATTCAAAGAGCGGCACTTTTAATTCCACGGTGCACCATACGTAATTTGACGCAAATGCAAGAAAGAGAGCAACCAACTTCGGCGAAGGGATATCGTTGGTTTATAGTGACCTAGATTCCTTTGATGACACGCTGTCTGCAATGAGTAAACAAGTTGGCATGCGCCGTTCTTCGCCGAATTCCGCCGGCAAAAGAGTTCTTTTATGTAACTATTTACAGAATTTCAGTAATATCTTCATGCTTCTGACACCGTAATTTTTATAAATTTCGTTTAACTTTTTGCAGATCTTGAAGGAATGCATGCTTGATTTTGCATTCAGTAACTCTCTTATTTCTGTCTGTTTAAGCATTGTTCTTGTGCGCTTCATTAACAATCATAAAAATACGTTCACTTCACAAATAATGCATTGAGGCGAATACAGCAGGCTAATAATTGACAAGATTAATTAAGTTTTTGCAGCAGTAAATTCAATCAGACTGATATCAGTTTCGTCACCCGAACAATGTACATAATCTTGGACAGTAAGTGAGAAGTCACAAGACGTTATATTGCTGACAAGTCGAGAGAAAAAACCCAACGTTTCAAAGTCACTTTCCAATTGAGCGGCGGCAAGAATCAGATTTACTTGCCATACCAACCTGAAAGCTCTTTTTCAAATCAAATGTACCTTTTTGAAAGGATCAAGAGGATAGGTTTGTGCAAACCGATCAAATGACAGATGGGAGTCAAATTTACATAGATACAAGTGCATGGGCTTAACTGCTTCTCGCAACGTGGAAACAAATCATGCAGACTTACCGTATGGACGTCGCCAGCCGCCGCCCCATCCACCGTATCCCCATCCTCTGTTCATCCCCCAGCCGCCATATCTTGGATATCCGCCCCAGCCGCCATATCTTGGATATCCGCCCCAGCCTCCATATCTTGGATATCCGCCGTATCCGCCATATCCGCCGTACGGGTAGCCCCAGCCCCATTGGCGCTTCACTCTGCTGCAAATTTAATTCGAGTAAATGACTGTGTAATACGACAACAGTATGGCATAAATGTAGATTATTATTTTATTGATGAGATTACTGATAGAAATATGAATGCAATCCCGGCATTTGAAAATCTCTATTTACCCTAACTTCAACAAAATTATGAAGGTAAGATTTGTGCATATAGTTAATGTGCTTCTGTTAAAAAATCAATCAGTTATCGCTACATCTAATGACATCACTCTTCGATGCTGTTTCAGATAAAAAGAGTTTATTCAAACCTTTTGCTTTCAGCACTTTCGTCGTCCATTGGTGCAGCAGACGAAATTGCGATGAGAACGATTATCAGCAGAGCAGCAATCATTTTCGACTGAGCAATCATATTTGAAAACTTTTGATCAGATACCGTAGTATCGTCTCTGAGAAACAAAGGGACAGGAGCGGTAATTCTCCAGAAGAGTATTAGATTTGATCAAAGCGTACAACTGACAATTATTGAGGGAACCGTTCGATTTAAATAGAGTTTTTCACTCAGTTGTTGGCTGTTTATGTCATGCAATCACTGGCGTGGAGTGACGAAAGTTTGATCTCGAACGCGGTCTCTGCGGGTAAATGACCAATCAAGTGTCACTTCCACCCACACTGTCACTTTACACCGTGATATGGCAACTTTGGGAGCAGAAGGAAGTTTATAAAGAGAAGTGTAAACAAAATCGACTGGCAGAACCTTCCCGGAGAGCGGAGGCGTCGTCGTCGAATAAGATAAATAAGAAACAACTTCCATCACGTTCCTGACCAAAAATAGTACGACAACGAGATGTTTCTGTTGTGATCGCATAGACAGAAATATCAAAGGAAAAGTTTTCTGTTGCAAAAATGAATAAATCCGTTCCAAATTCGGATGATACTGATAATATTGGTCCAAATTCTTCCGCTCAGACGCGTATAGCCGTTCCATTATCAGTTCTCATTTTAATTCGTTCTCGATTAGAAATTCTAGTATTGCAAATATACCTTAATGATGTTAGCATTGCTAATAAAACAGTGTTTGAGATTGCAAAAACACTACAGTACTAATCTGAAAGTCAGAATTTTCTTCGCTATGCTTCATAATGAGAACCACATTGTAGCCATTAGTTGAAAAATAGTATAGCATACCATGCTATTCAATCACAATAATATCAAGCAATATTTGTTCATTTCCCAGTGGAGAAAAGCGAGGAGGCAGTTCTTACTGTTCTTTACGCTACCTTCTCCGTATTTTTAACGCTCTCCGCCACATTTTCTGCTCATAAATGTAGTACATGTCGTAGATATTATCATGAAGCGACTTAACAGCAACAATACTGATGATAAATTATTTTTCACCTTCATTCGTCACAGCAGTTCGCTTCTTTTGCCGTCGATAACCAGCAAATCAACGATCCTAGCTATTTACCGTTGTTGCATACGTTTGCTCGCTAGCCTTGCACATGATCAGCTGGAAAGTTTTTGGTCTAATTGCTTTCCTGTGCTTTTTTGCTATACTGTATCCATTAACCTATTCATTAGTAATAGTTTTACTGCACATGCCATCATAATTAAGTGTAACACTGTAATATATAAACAAATCAATCAATACCAACAATTCAAATATAAAATTACATAAAATCATTTAGCTCAACAGGTCATTCCCATCTGCGAGGGTATCCGCTCATCATACCGCCGTAACCCCATGGCCGCCATCCCCAGCCGCCGTAAGAGTATCCTTTCCAAAGCTGGCGCTTGATTCGGCTGAAACAAAGGATTTATTTCGCCACCATTTCTCTTCGTTGAATTTAGCAAATTTTGCGAGCATAAATGTTGCTAAATGGAAATGCGAATAGTCTTGCAAAATATTTTTGTTCTCCAAAATAAATTCAATAGAAGGTTCGAATGCATAGTAAAAGTGCACAGTACTGTTATTTCTGTACTGAATATCTTATTAATTTACACCAGGCATTGAGAGAATGACAGAGTTGGTAGTGAAAGGATCAATGGCTTTCATTTAATACTTTACTAATAGAGAGTATTGGACAAAAGTTGACAGACAGCGACTATCACCTATCAGCATTTTTTTCGTCGACTTGCGCTGCAGATGCAGTAACAATAAGACCGATTAGCACGAAAGCGATGAGCTTGAAGTAAATGAGCATGATGTATATATTCAGGGAATCAAAAGGCAGTTTGTCTTAAAAGTATTGAGTAATGTGTTTACCAGCCCTTGCAGAGATGGAAAGTTGAAGAACGCAAGCGAGTCACATGCATTTATACATATAGCACCAATCTTGTTTGTAAACACAGATTTGAACTAAGTTTAGATTCTCTTACACTGTTCTTTTCTGTCTAAAAACTGGGCGAGAGACTTGCAGCTTCACCATCGTAGATCTCGTAGTACCATCCTTTTTCTTTTTTTACAATACACACTTTTGTATGGACAGGTTTGCGGCTTTTTACCCCAAGGCTGCAAGACGTAAGTGACTGAAGTTTTTCCCGACTTGCAGGCGAGAAGATCACGTCATTTAAAATTCACGGTCTGGCAATAGTTTTATACGAGGTCTATTTCCGCCGAATAATAGAATTTTCACTTTTATCCGAGAAACTTTACAATTTTGCAGTCATTGATTGTCGAAGAAAGTACATATCTAAATGGCAGCGCGTCATGAAGCCTTAAAGTACATAAAGAAAATGAGATGCGAGATGGTATGCTTCGTAAATAAATGCTACCTCACAGTCGTTGATTGAGTAAAGCATTAGGGTTCGATAAAAGCGTCCAGTCGAATATAACGTTAAATTCAATTCCGTTGAATTTCGTTAAAGCAAAAAAACTGATCTGCTCCTAACAAATGAATGTTTGTTTTTATTGGCTTATATGATTATTAAGAGAGTTGAAATTGAAAAACAAGTTCATTCTTCAAATTACCTCATCGATTATGCGTTTTTTGACATAATCTGCCTGACATATTCAATGAAAGCAGGTTGGGTGTAATAGAGTAGAAGATAGAGAAAGGGACTTTTGCTAAATGGTTTGAGTTCAATACTACAATATGTTAACTCTGTTATTAAAGCATGGTATGAATGTGAAAATATAAGTATAGCAATGAGACTAGGCAACGCTGCGGTAAGGATAGGATACAAATATTTTTAATGTTTATTCATGCATAAAAGTTTACCCATACAGTTAAAAGTGCACACAGTTTGAAGAAATAACAAAGAATAATGGCCTGCCAAAGAATCAAAATTAAATAGAATATTTATAATATCAGATAATTATCTCAAGATCGCACGTCTTCTTAGACCAACGATGCTCTTTCTCTTTCTTCGATGACGAAGAAATGTTTATCCCCAGTATGGGCCTGAAAAGGTATTTCAGTCAGCTAACGGTTTGTCAACAAGCTAAGCGTTATCGGTTCATCGAGCAGGCATTTTCATGATGGGTGCAATGATCATCAAGGCGCCAGCTTTTATTTTTAAAATGTGAATTTACACCCTTGCAAGAGATTCTGCCATATTTTTGAGCCAATAATGTATCGATAGCTTTGTTAGTTTGTCATTTATCTGACAAAACGTTGAGAACGTCGCCAGATTGCTTGTAATTTAAATAAAACCAAGAAAATTGCCAGGTTTCAGATTCGACTGCAAGGCGTGTGAAAAAGGGGTTTGGTGTAAAATTGCCATCGAGGAGTTGAAACTCGACGGTTTCATACGACAGTTCGTCGAGTTGAACCCGCAAGGTCGGCCATCGTCCTATTACACATTGGCATTCAGATCTCCAAGGGCAGTCCAATACTGCGATTATTTTAAGTAATAAGAACATCACACAAATTAGGTCAGACGATGATCTGAGATTGGATTGTTACTGACATAGGATCCGGGTCGCAAGCCAGAGCTAACCGGCTTCTCCATCACATAACTACTAGGGTACCAACCTCTCCATCCTCCATAGCGATGTCTTCTCCATGGTCCGTATCCCCCTCCGTATCCTCCTCCGTATGGATAGCCTCTGTAGCCTCCGTAATAGTTCGGGTAATAGCCGTAGCCGCCCTGCGGATAACCGCCGTAATAGCCTCCCCACTGTCGCTTGACTCTTCTGAAAAATTTTAACCAAGTATAGTATGCAATTTTTCACTCAATCTACAGCTTGTGTTCATTTTACTGAAGTGTAGTGAATGAATTAAAATGAAATAAAGTTTGAAGTGAAACAAACAAATGACATTGCAAATGTGACTCAGGAAATCTTTCGCATTCACATATCAAATGTTTAGAAGAAATAGAATCCTAAAAAAATATTCGAGATTGTTATGATAAATATTACATTAAGCTGTTTATGACCTTGTATTTGCAGGTATAATTATCCGGAAATTGAAGGTAGAATGCAAGCAATTAAAAGGTGCTTAGAACATGGATCTAGTGGACTAAAGAAATGCGACAGTTTTTTTGCTAACAAGAGACCTATAAACTTAATATGAATCCTTTTCTAGTATTTTTAGCCACCCCTTTCAGCCAAGGACCCACACCGAGGGCCTCTTGCAGGAGAGCTCAATTGTTAAAATTTGTAGTCATTTGACTGCTTTTCATACCATTGAAACGCAATCATGCGCGGGGGAAATATACCAATCAGTCTGCAAAGCTCGATCTAGTGACCAAATATTTGTGTAATAAAGCCCAGATAGCGACTTCATGCTTCCCTATTATCCCTGATCGCACATCCAGTGCATTCGAATTTCATTAAACATGCATCCACCCTAAAATTATTATTAATTGCCAAAGTTATCTTTGAACAATAAATAAAGCAGTAATGATTTTTGAATTAAAAACTGTCGTACATTCCTGATTCTTCGTCATTCTTGCTCTCAGTTGCCGAAGCAAACGCAACGATGGCAACCAAGAGAAGAGCAGTAGTACACTTGGAGAAACCCAGCATTCTTGTCAACTGAAGGTCTCTCAAACACACAGTCAATGTCTGAATGTCTGTTAGGCATACATTGGAGGTAATATATAGTGATGGAAAGGCGTCCGCATACCGCCGGATGCAGAGCGTGGCATTATTTCTCTCTGTTCCGATTCGACTGTTGTCATTGAGAGTCAAAACAAGGAATTGACGTGGGGAACAGTTCGCCGAATCAATGACACTTCGCATTGCGCGTAGTTGCTTCGTTACGCTATTTTAAAAGTCATGTTAACGCAAATCTTATCTCTATAATACATTCTTATTTGATTCAATTATTAAAGTATTAAAATTAATAATAAAGATAGTAAACGAAAATGCAATAAAATGTACCGTGCCTGTATGATAGAAAATTTTTAATTGGCCAATCAAATGTATGGCATACGGACGTTATATCATCCTCTTCTTTGATAAGTTAAACGGTGTCCAATGCAAAGTGTGCCATAATACGTTTCATCATGCTTTCGGCTTACAGCTATCGCGCAAGCTGTGTCTTGTCTATTCCTTACCAAAGCATTAGCGCTACAAGGTATTTTCTTTCTTCGCGCAGGCTACAGCGATAAACCGTCGTCGCTGGGAACGGTTATGCACCAATAGGGGAGCGGTTCTTTATTGAGTATGCTACGATTAATAGTCATTCTTTCAGTCTACTACTATCACCTCGAATGGCTTTTCATTGATTGGATCAAAAATATTATCATCTGTAAATCTATCTGTAGAGAAGACAGAAGGGTGGCTAGATACCAAGTTTTGTTAAGATTCCTTAACTGGCGGCAAAGGTCTATGCATTCAAGTAAAATGTGGCCATTCTTCTGAACACCATATACATAACGTATATTGGTCTGTTTTTATGCACATTAAAACGAGCACTCTATGTTGGAACGTTGTAGCACATGCTGGAGCAGTTTGATCAACCAGCTGAAGAAGCTAGTCAAAAAAATGATATCACACAACATGTTGAATTTATTACCTCTATACTGTGAATTAACTTGACGCAGTCACCTGAAAATACACATCTGCCGCTAAACAATACGCAACGCACTATTAAATTAGCAACTAATTAGTTTCATAGCACAGAGGCAAATGAAATATTGAAAATCACGTTACAAGATATATGACGAAACACGGCCATTGATAACGAGCTGTTGCAGATTCTGGGGGCAGAGCCGTCGCATAGTATTAAAAAGTTTTCTCTCCCGTTTTATACATACCCAGATTGTTCCAGCAAATGAATGAAACTAGGGAATATTTGTGGACAGGATGCCATGTCATAATTTTTCCTCCTCTTCTGCTTTACGACTTTTCTGATTTTCAGTGCTGTATTTCAAACATGACAGTAGACAATGTCTGCAGTCGCCCTGGCATACAAATCGACAGAGGAAGGTGCAAATCAGTCCCAACATAACCGCTGCCGCTACCAGAAGACAGAAAGCTGTCGTGCGCGACATTGATGTTGATGTGCTGCTGGATGGCGCTGAATTTTGAGTGTCATCGTCGATTAACGTTGCATTTGGAATTAGCGACGATTCGACACTGTCAATAAGCCATAACAGTGTGGTAAATATAACACGAAGGTACTTTCGCTGCCTCATTCTTCGTAAAATGTCCTTAAGTATTGTTCAAGTTTTCATTCAATCGCAAATTAGACTTTGGTTGAAGCTTCGTTTATTTTCGGCGATCGCTTCTTGATTGGAAGTTGGGATGAAAAGTATAGGAATTAAACGTAATTATGGGAAATTATTCCCTTTCTTCCAAGACTTTAGGATATATTTCCTCTTGCAGTTATTCAGCCGAAGCGTAACACACGCACGCGCTTTATTCGTAAACGGCACAATTGAACGCGCTGCAAGGACTGGCAAGCAATATCGTTACTGCGAAAAATCGTATTCGTTCTCATCAACGCTGATGATGAATCAGCCGCAGCTTTAGCAAGGGTGTGCATCTGTAACGCTTTTCTCGCTCGCCGCAAAGGATGACTATAGCGCATTCGAACCCGCCCGCTGTTTCCAGACCGAATTTTTCGAATATTTCATAGCGCTTTACTATTTGTGCACATTGATATTTTACAAATAATATTTTAAACTGTCTTTAGATTACTGTGGCACAGTAAGCTAAAAACTTATGCAAAACACAATACGTTACTTTTACCTCCAGGCAACAACCAGAACTTATTTTTTGGTCTAGTATCATTGCAAAAGAGTTCAAAATAAATTTCATTACTTAATATTGTAAAAAAATAAAATTATATTCTTAATGATTCGTGTAACTAGGTGAAAAATCGCTTTTAAATATGTTACCAATATTTCAAAAACATTGGAAAATGTTCATATCGAGAAGAGCTCTATTTTGAAGCTTCATTTTAGCAATACAGTGATAACATCGAATTTTAATAGTTGAAAGATTATCGAGCCATAGTTAACAGTATGCTTTGTCAGCCACGTGTTAATTGACGGAACAGTCGCAAACAATGCATTCAAATAACCTTCCTTCTAACAATCCATGTGCTAAGTTTAACAGAAATGACAACATTCTACAGCTCCCTGAGGCAGCAGCAAATATGAATGCGACGTTCAAAGTAGGTCTCTATTATAGTGTAGGTATAGAAAATGTTTTATTTCGTTTTTCTGCTCAGTTAATACAAAATAAATTCTAACAAATCTTATGTCTTAGGTCTCGCTTCTGCATCAAAATAGAGCTGAATATTGAATGAAATTTAATCAGGTCTCTAGCTTACAACGTGTAATACATTTTGAGTTTTAAAACAAGCCTATATAACTGCAGGCACATTCATACCACTCTTGTTCGAGACACAGGAAATTTAATGTTTGTATCTGAAACTTTTCAGGTGAACAAATTTAGAACATTGCTAAACATCAGATTGCTCACGGTTTGAACTCAGCAGAGACCATCTGAAACCTCACAAATTTCTTATTTATGTTCTACGAAGAGAGGTCGTTAAAGGCCGCGAAGCAATTAGAGCAACGGAGAACAGAAACACTGACGTAACCTTGTCGATGCTTCAAGTCGTCCTCACGTCGGTCATGATTCGTCATTTTTAATGAGATTTTGTGGCGAACTTTACTAAGGTACTTTACTTGTAGAAGTTGACTATAATGTAGGCTTTTACGATTGAAAGAATAAATGTTAGTAATTTAAGACAGTTATTCAGATTAGGACGAGAAGTGCTCTTAACAGGTTCAAAACAAACTGCCTTATAATCAGCCTAATTAACCAGTTTCTAGCTCGCAAATCGTTTTACACTTGACTTTAGTGTCAAGTTAGAAAGCATATTTGCACAGATTGCGCTAGGCTTTCTAGCTGAAAAACATGACAAATGGTGTAAAAAGAGAAAATTAGGCAAACGTAATTTAATCAGTTTATCTCAGCACCGAGACGTGTAATCGCAACTTTTTTTGAAGAAGACAATGGCGGAAATGACCGATATGTAAGTAAGGCTCAGTTTATTAATTCGCAAAAATTAGTAGTTGCATGAAGCAAGTCCGAAGCTTGCACAGACGACTGTCCGTGCACCAATTATCTCGCGTTCTCCTCGGCGGCAGAGTTAGAGAAATTTTTCGATCACTGATGTGTATCGAAACAATCAATCTTGTGGGAACCTAAATTCATCCTCAAAAATAACTTTTAATCAAATGTGCAGGTTTCTAACGAAACCCTAATAAAAACCTAATAAAATTGCGCTGCTAGTCACCTGATTATTGCTGACACATCTGCGACTTCTGTGTTCAGTGTTCGGCCTGTAGAGAGCGGATATGGCTGCTATGTTTACTTCAGTTTCATCACTTTAACGTAAACTATCGTCTCTACCGTATTCCACTTTCTATTAATTGGTAGCTCCATGTATCTCTCGCTTAAATAAACTTAGAAAACAAGTCGGATAATATTACTGGAAACACTGACACTAATACGTAGCATCACTGTTGTCACTTTTATCATAATAATAGTAATTTCTGTTATTCCAACTCATATCGTGCAATTTTTTGTCTTCTCTGAATTTCGTTTATATCAACTTTCCATATGACAAAGATGACCTTTCACTTCTTATCTCATATTCTTACAGAAAGCATTTTTCAGCTGAAACCATGCCATCTCGCTCCATTCACCAGCGCTCAACGATATCGTGGTACCTTGTCGGATTGCTCTTAATAACATTCAAATGCCCAAATGCGAATGCGTACCCGCTGAAAATCGGTTTACTGATGGTAGCAAATCGATCTGATCTCGAAACGTCAATGGGCTACGCAACGTCAGCTGGAGCTGTATCCATTGCACTCGATAGGATCAAACAAGAGCGACTTTTGGAAGGCGCTGAATACAGGTAGGATGACCTAAACGTAATCATCGCGTTCTCGCGACAAAGTTAAAATTGACAGTTCACGACTTTGCGAGTAAAATGTGAAATGTCAAGTTTTCATATAATTTGACGTTTACTCGTAATGATGGCGAAACAGAAAGCGCGGGCGTGTTCGTACTCTCCATACTGTCCGCGAACAAAAGGCGGATAGTTGGTTGATGACCAGTGGTGAATACGTTCGTTTTCGTGTGCTCACATTGCCCATCACTCGTCAGCAATCAATCGTCAGCCTTTTTCCGCTGACAGAACAGACAATATGAACGCATTCGCGCAATACAACTTGCAGTATTTACGAGTAGGAGAAAACGTATTCGTTCTTACCAAAAAATTATGACATATTACTTAAACAAAAATTTTCTTATTTATAAGAGAAATTTGCATGTTTTCCAATTATTTAATTCAGTAATCAGGTATGATTATTTTAATATATTTTATTCATACCTTCGGTCCACCTCAGAAAGTATGGAAAGTTCATGTATCTGCTCATTCCTCATCGTACTAGCAGTTAAGGAGACCGTCATTAATTTCATTATATGACAATATCAAATGAGACAAAATGAATGCTGCTTTATACAATGAACGCTAAGTAATCTGTTTTTCTAACAATGAATTTTTTTGTATGCGCGTCTGTTCTGACAAAAACAATTAGAATTCGCCGAAATGACCAAAAAAGCCATATTATTTAGAATTTGTGATGTTAACTTAGTAACGTCGTGCAGATTTATTCTAGAGCCGTATTTCAGCTTCGCCATCGAGTTTGATCAATGCGATGAGTCGATGGCAGCTGGATTATCGGCGAAAATGTTTGCGGAGGACAAAGTGGATGTCATAATTGGCCCCGTGTGCTCAGTTTGTAAGTTTGCGCCAAGCTATTTTGATCTGAAGTAGCTCAATAGTACATGATCACGCGAAAGAGTCGAGACAAAATTGCCCAAAATCGGGATTTACTACTTCACTTTTCACCAGGTAACTGAAGCAAGACGATCAAAGAGTTGATTTGATGGATCGAGCTTTACTTTAGCACATCACTTTCGTATTTTTGCCCCAAGGTGAATCAATATGCAGAATGGTGATTCTCGTTCTCATCGCAAAAGGATACAATATCAGTCGCGCTCAGGTCATTTTCTAAGGGAATTTAATTTCTGCAGTGATATTTAGTTCAGAAAACATCGGAGATATCAGGTTTTCGACAGAATTCGCATTTCCAACTGTTGAAATTAGCTCCTGCGGGAGGAGACATGTCAAATTTACTCTGAATTGAAAAACGCTTTTGGAAAGGTAACTACATATACAGTTTTCAAACTCTGAGGCCGTCGTAGGTGGGGTTGCCTCTCAAGCGTGATCCACATTGGTATTTCTTGAATAACGAATCTACCTGCCTTTCAGCTGCAATCGTCGCTGGTATATTGGGCAAGTACAACAATATACCGGTAATTAGTTGGGCTGCCACGTTTGCCGAACTGAAGGATCCTATCCGCTTTTCAACCTCAGCCAGAACAGTCGGCAGTACTGAAGAGTAAGTTTCGAAATTGGATTCAGCGTCGTGGCGGCTTAGATTGTTTTTGACGCTCTTGTTTTCCTTTTGACTGAAGATAAATCGTACTATTTGTTTGCAGCATTGGAAGAGCGCTTGCTGAATTAATGAATTACTTTGGCTGGAAGGAATTCGCTTTGATCTACACCGACGATAGCTCCCGTAGAAAATGCTACTTTCTTCAACAAGGACTTGACGTAAGCTTTAAAAAATAAGTACCATTAAGGGTTTCATCGCATTAAAATCACAAAAGAAATAACTAATAAACTGATATTTTTTCAATTGGTGCCAAAAAGAGCGTTTAGTTAATAATTCCGCCAAATTTTGATGCTATCATTGAGAACAGCAATAAAAGTTGATTGAGACAAACTTTCTTCTTATTTTTATGAATTATTTCTAAAATTATTATTATATTGTCGTTCTGTTTGATCACAATATCCATTTTAACACTGTAATTTTAAGAACGCGTTGATTTGTATTCATTCTAGATTTAAATGCTGTGCTAAATTTTGGCTGCCTGTATTAAAATTTAACATGAGTTAGTTTTCATCACATAACGTAATACAGTAATGCTTATACCCTTTTTAGACCGTTCTTAGACGACCAATCTACACGATCGTGGTTAGTTACATTGTCGAGATCCAAGGTGCCCCAACGCAAGCAGACATCAATGATTTTCTTGACATAGCTGCCACGAAAGCGCGAAGTAAGATTATTAGGTTCTCGACAAATTATTGTATGGTTATGTTGTACAGTGGAACCCGGATAAGTGCACATCGATGCGGCAAGAAAATATTGTACACTTATCCGGGTTTGGCCTAAGTGCATAGTTTCTTGACCCGATTTTTGCTCAAATCCTTTAAAATAAGCACATTTTATTAGTTATATAGTATTCCCACTTAATAAAGACACCTTCCAAAGCAAAGAGAACATTTTCCACATCAAAAAAGATGTTTTTCATATAAATGTGACTAGAAAAAGGTCCTTATTGACATGGAAAGCGTCCCTATTAAAGCGGAAATGGTATGCGAAAAATTTCTTGCCATTATACACAACTTCAAGATAAAAAAGGTTGAAAGGCGTTTTGATTAACAAAGGAATTGTTTTGATGCACTCTACATCATATGCGCATATTTTTCAGTGACATTTAGGTGGGGTCACGCCCTTGTGCACTAATCCGGGTACAATTGCATACAAAAGTTGCACACGGGGCTTGCGAAATATGTGCACTTATCCGGTGTGCACTTATCCGGGTTCCACTTTAATAATAGATGAAATATAGGTTACTGCTTTCGAACTTATTTGAAATCAGCTATTCTTGTTCATTTCTTACTCATAGAGAATATTTTATCTGCCTCTCTTTCAGTCCCCCAGGTTCAAAAAAGCAGCCACCCTTCTACGGGGAGAGAACGCTATAAGTAACACTAATTTCAAGTGTTGAGTTATTAGTGTCTCCGTAATGTCTGGCAAAGGAAGAGGAAATGTAGCCATCTATCATTTTTGTAGTAGAGATAGGAGTAAAAGTATTTCTCTGGAATTTTGATCATTCGCAGTGATGATTAAGCCCGAATCAATCGGGCCGAAGATTCCATTTTATATAGCGCGTAAATCACGAACTCTGTTTCATTTTCTTTCAATAAATGTTTTCTTGCAGTAATAATAAACTGTTTCGATCGTGACGAAGATACGAGGTTGTTCATGATCGCCGCCCGTCAGAAAGGAATGGTCAACGATGAATACGTCTACTTGATTCCCGATGTCTCCGGCGAAGGTTTCGGTAGTCACCCGTGTCATTTTGCTTTTGGTTGAACCTCACTAGGCGCGACCTATACTTGAACACGGGACGATGACATCCACTGAACCGAGATGATAGCCAAAATCAGATCCTTAATCAGGGCTTAGTCAAAGGCTAAGATCACCCACGGTTTGATATATGCTAATGAAATATTTCCATAAATGTGCTAAACTTGTTAAGATGCGAACGAATGTGAAACAGAATATTCGTTCTTAAGTTGTAATATAAACGCTAACTCATTTATCGAATTTAAACCTGCGGCGTTCACAGAGCATCAAGATGCCATTAATAATATTTGCAAATATATGGCGCGCCTAGTGCTTTGCAGTATTTGCAAAGAGTAAATCAGTAATCTTTTGCTTAAGCACTAACTTTTGCTGCTATTGCGCTTGAGGATAATAGTAAAATTAGTGCTAAATCATGTGGTTATTAATTTTCCCTTTGCAACACTGGCTCTCTACCAAAGCGCTGTGACGCGGCCTATGAAATTAATGTATTCCTAAGGGTGCTCCTCACGAAATTTTAGCTTTCTTTACTTGCTACAGCTTTTCAAGTGCACAACTGATGTATATGAAATATTAGATACAGTATGATATTGTCAGATGTTGTCTTCTTATGATCTTCTCATGATTTAGTTGAGGCAGCTTATACAACGAATTTGTGTTCGAAATTTCGCATTTCTTTAACACATTCACGACAATGTGCATGACCGGTCATGCACGCGTTGACTGCCATTTCGGACCGCGTGCATGACGGGTCATGCACAAACAGTGTAATAATCAACGCCGCGGTCCCACGCGGCAGTTTTTCGAAAACACGCGCGGTCGTGAATGTGTTAACTATTGTTTGATATACTCGACTCAAAAAGATGGCACTGTCCATTTTGTCCACAAAAAATAGACAGCGGTCTCCCAGACGATGAGTGGATGGTTACGGACCGTCTGTGCGCGTCCTCCCGGGCGTACCCTTAGCCGTTCGTACTGAAGAGCGCATCATTAATAGCGAGATGTGCGCACCGCCCATTCCCTTTGACTTCGAGCTTGCGTTTGTTTTGTCCGTTTGCGTCTACATCAGCATTCACTCGTCAATGATCTATTGTCTATCTTTCACTTGCGGACAGAATTTAGTCTACTTTGCGTTATTTATGAGGGAAGTGTAATTCCACTTAGATTTTATTAGATTTAGATTTAGTTATTCAAAATAATTTGTGTTGTTGTCAAATATGTATTTAATTACTGATTTTATAGGAATGACTCCAATTTGGATTGACAAAAGTGCACAAGATGATGAGCTCAATAAGTATGCGCAAAGTGCTTTCCAGAACGTCTTCGTAGTAAGTCTGTGCAAATTATTTTATTGCAGTCCGGCACTTGCTGCAGCTAGCATAGGGTCTAAATCAATAACTGAATGTTCCATGATCGCAGGGAACAAAACTAATGCGGTCGAGGATGCAAAGATGTACCTCTATTGCCTTTAGGGACCTTCAAAATGAGAAACAATGGGGGGGGGGAACAGGCTATGGGTGGGGGGGGCTTGAGGAAATTTGTCTGGGTGTCTTGGACGACAATCGTATGGATCCCAGAGTTTACATGTGGAAAGATTCTGATTGCCAGATTCAGTAGCTTCATGCAAAATCGAGTTGAGGGATACCTAGCCTACCGTTAATCTTTTTCCTAGTTCCCTCTGCTATTCAATTGCATTGCAGGTGGATTTCGAACAAATTGACTCCAAGGACGTCGACGTATTCAAACAAGATGTGGTCAAGAGAATTAAAGACGCTCCTTTTTACTGCACGACCGCTTGTAACAAAACCGGCGAGGATTACGTAGAAAGAAATTTTCTTATATGCGCTTAATAAATGATGACTACCAACGATAATGAGTAAATATCTAATTATCAAATTAATGGCCAAATTTTCATTTGCAAATGTTTAAGTTATATATTCTTTTACATTTCTAGATTTTCTCAACTAGTTCGAGAAAATGAAGTGAAAACTTTCATGTATAATGAGAGGAAGCTGACCTTTATGAAATTACTTTTTTGTTTTGATAACATAACAAGCTTTTCCCGCTCTGTTAGCTAAGGAAGCCTTCATAAATCCTATTTTCTCTTTATTAAGGCGGAGGAGGGAGGGGGCATCATTGCGACGAGTGACGCTCTAGTATGACACTCTAGTGTCATCGTGCGATTCATTACATACGGGGGTAGTCGAGTTTCTCCGCAGCACGAGGACAGAAAGGGCAACGTTGGTTCAATTAGAGTAATCAGAAAAGCATTTTAAGTAGTCAAAAATAACGAAAATAAACGAAAACACGGTAAAGAATGCAAATTATAGGGCTCGGCTTACTCCCCAAATCTTCACGACGCCGTCTACTTATATGCGCTGGCCTTAAATAAAACTTTATCGGTTAATCCGAATGCGAAACGAAACGGAAGTTTAATTCTCAGCAACATCTCTATGAAGTTTAACGGTAAGAATATAGTTCAATATTCTCGAAAAAAAGTCTCTTAAGTCAAGATATCGAATTTATTGTCTTTAAAAAAATAATCAATTGTTTCTGTTTTGGATGAATGATATAACTAATCTGACAAAGTTGTTCAAACATCGCTTTTGGTACAAACAATAAAGAGATAAAAAAGTTACTCTTCTATGAGTACTATTTTGGAGACCTTATCTTTCATTTGCTGAAGTATCGTCAGTAAATCTGCAGAAATAATAGTCGAAAACTTAAAATACAGAGTAATAACCACTGTACAGTCTCATATGAAAAATTTCCGTTAAAAATCTATCCACGTGGCCATTGGATGAATTTGAAATTTGCTATCTTCAAAACTATCAAACTCAAAATGTGGTTTCTTTCCCGTCCCTGATATTTTATTTTCTCTTCATTGTCATTATCGCTAAAACAAAGACTCGCGCGTATGTTTAATTCCATTGAAATGAACTGCACAATTTGCTGATTTGTTCGCTCTCTCATTTTGCACTGTTTCAGGCAAAAGTGGCGCGGTAACCATCGATGAAACGGGTAGTCGGTTGCCAATCGTGTCCATTAGCGGCCTCGATGAAACTGGCAATGTGGCAATATATGCGAAATTCTACGCGAATGAGGTGGACGGAAAAGTGATGTCATACGTTCATTCAATTGTTTGACATCACAAAAGCAGTCTTCATAACTTCATTGATTAATTATATAAATTGCATAGAATACAAACGTATTTTTCTCCCTCTCTAAGCCCCTAAATCATTTGGTAACCAATAGCTAATCGGTATATGTTTTGACTGTATGTAAAGTTCTCATTAATGCCTTGGAAGGCATCAATCCGTTCCGCGGCGCTCTTTTGAGGCATATTTGATTGCTGACAAAATATCTGAACTCAGAAGTCAGTCCGGGGAGGGGATTTTCAGATATTTCTGGAATTAGTAGAAGTAGATTTTACAGTCAGTTTCTCCCAAACATCAGCATTTATTAGAAATAAATTGATCTTGCAATAATAACAGATGCGACAGTTTTATGAAATCCCACTCTGTCGATAGCTTCGTGCAGCAAAACTTGCAGGATTCATGATGCTATTAAAAAATGATTGCAGACCATCCAGCTAATGTACACGGAAGATAAAATGTGGGCACCAAGAGGCGGCAAACGTCCGTTGTCGCGCCCGACATGCGGATTCACCGGAGACAGCTGCCCAAAGTCATTTCTTGATCTTTACTTTCCTTTTGTCATCGCCGGATGCGTCATTGGCGCCCTAATTCTGATCTTTGCTGGAACGGGAGTTGGATATAGTTTTCGGTAAGTTTTTTTTGCGTGTAACATGTTAGAATGGCTTTTTGAAAATGTTTAATAACGAATGTCTATGTTTTTTAGTAAGGCTTGCGAGTAATTTGAGTATTTGACTCTGCAAGGAAACTTGTAGATACCGATAAATCTATTTTTTTCATCTTTTCTTATTTTCATTATTTCGATGGGATGAGGATAGCAAGTCTTAATATGCCAGTTGGGTCGAAACGTGAGTCTGTAATAGCGTGAATAGTGCTAAATTAATTTGTATACTTGTAAATTGAGATTTTTATTATGGCGCCATCTTGGTGCGCTCCTTTGTACAACTGCTAAAAAGATAATCGATTACAGCGTTCATCATAACATTAATTTCAGCGCTCGAACGCAAGCGATTAAACTGCAAAACCAGCTATGGCAAATCAATTTCTCCAGTTTAGTCAAACCGACAGAAAAGGTAACTTGAAAACTTTTGTATGCAACAAGTTAGTAGCTTTTTCTTACGTATAAATCATTTTACAACTCCTGGACTGATCAAAGCATAAAAAAGATCATTTTTGCAATATTGTATCTGCATGCTACCATTGCATTTGCAAAGAATTCTCTAAGTGGATCATATGTTTATGATGCCCATCAACATTGCCGCTAATGCAGCAGCTCTGAGTGCTGTTGCCAGCCTGTAGTAAACACCCGCAGCGCACTTAATGATTGATAGTACTTGTACCATTGTATTAAATGAACTAATACAGTGTCGTTCATACGGATTTAAAAATTTTGTCTGTTGTATAACTGGATATTTGCTGGCATTTTTCCTATTTGAACAACTTTTCTGTTACTCCGTTTCTCATTAGTAATTTCGTTGGATTGTTCTAAGAGTCTTTTTCAGTTCAAGTAATTGCAAATTTTGTTTCATTTTCTCTTCGTATATGGTCATTTTGCGGACGAAGGATAAACGTGCCTCACTAAATTAACTGTCATTTATAAAATAGAAACAAGAGATAATATCACGAACCCTAAGGCATGGTTTTACTAAGTTCAATATTTTTAGTCAATACACAGCCAAGGCTCGTTTTTCTCGAACTCCAGCTCGCTGGGCATTGTTCATGTTGGAGCGCCGCCCAAGAACGTCGACTTCTATTTTTTGTATTCTCAACCGGTCGCAGCCACGAAACACGACGTTCGCTGCCATTTCAACGAAAAAACTGACTACTCCGAGTTCAGAAATGTATGGTCAAAAAACACATTTTCATTTTTGATGTGAAAGCAAGCATTCCGGAGTAGAGCAGTGTTGTCTTAATACTTTGAAAAGTATTAAAATACCAGTAGTATTTTAAAATACCATAGTATTGTAATGGTATTTTTTAAAATACCAACACAAAGAATTGTATGGTATTGTATTATTTGATTTTTTGACACAAAGAATTGTATCGGTATAGTACTATTGCGAAAATCTGGTATTAGAAAAGAATTATTAAAAAATACTTTTAAATAATACTTTCCTAAACGTATTGGTCGTCTCTGTTATGTTTTAATTCGAAGGCATAACGTCTCGGAAGGAATATTTTGAAGTCTATCGGATCTTTGCACGCAACAGTGTATACCGAGTATCGGTATCGTAGCCCCTTCTTATTGCTTCCCTCGCTGCACTGTCATTTCAAATTCTGAGAGCCGCGCCGATGAGAATTTGCTTTTGACTCTACAGGGTGTTCAAAGTTTTTCTCCTACATTTTAAATCGGCCATTCTCAGCACAGGATGATCCGATTGCCCTCAACAGGGGCGCATTCGAAAGCTGAGACCTGGGAAATTTTTACAGCACACTTTGTAATTTTTCAGGAGCTCCCTTAGGGGAACTCCTATTTTTTGAAAGTTGTTCGTTTTCATCGCAGATTGGTCCAATTGGTGCAATCTTGGGCTCATTCAAAAGCTTAAGTTTTTAACTGTTTTAGAGGAAATCTTAATTTTTTTCGTAGACAGTTAGCTTTTTACACTTTATTAGCGATCAAAAATTTCACGCCTCCAAGTGTGGCCACTAAAAGTACCATTAATTTCATTAAAATTTTGCAAATTTGAGCTTTCGAATGAGTCTAATATCGCACCAATTGGACCAATCTGCAATTAGAACGAAAAAATTTAAAAAAATAGGGGACCCAACGAAAAGGGGGCTCCTGAAAATTTTTCAAATGTGTGCCATAAAAATCTCTCAGGTCTCAGCTTTCGAATGCACCCTTGTTAAAGACAATCGGACCTCCTTGTGTTTCATTCTTTTACAAAAAACTGCTTTTTCAAATAGATGTACTGAAGTACTCTTTGATTTCTTTCAGTCACAACCATTTGGCCACTTTATATAATACAAATTGTGAAGAAGTTAATATTACTCCAAAGTATTTTTTGAGCACTACTCTAATAATAGTATTTTTAAGTATTGACAAATAATACCATAGTATTGTATTGTATTATTTGACAATACCAACACAAGGAATTGTGTGGGTATAGTATTATTTGATTTTTGGACACAAAGAATTGTATCGGTATAGTATTATTTGAATTTTTTGTCAAAAGAATTGTATTGGTATATTATTATGTCGAAAATTTGGTATTAAGACAACACTGTTCCACAACGGCAGGAAACGGTCTATAGGAGATCTTGGAAATGAACAGAGCCCCTCTCGACGTCCGCAGTCTGAAATGATATCTACATTCCTGCCTCCATGAACATTAATCCATATTAAGATGCTTTAGTAATTATATTATAGTCATTCAAGTTTTATATATCAATCGATTTTGATTTAGCTTATGCAGTCCAGCAGCGCTCATAAAAGCTTCCAGACTGCTTTTATTGTCTAAAATTCTTCGTGGGTAAAGCGTGAGCCACAGGAAAACATTAGTCCCAAAACGGCCACCTTAAAGCAATGTTACTGCTCTTCGTAGCGAGATAGATTATAATCCGTCTAGAGATAACACTCAAAGTCGAATCATGATGAAATTATAGTGAATGCAGTTGAGAATTGTGATGAACAAATAAATTTAATAAATTGCGATACAATAGACTGGTTTATTATCACGTACAGACAAAACCGGATAAGTGCCCATTGACTCGGCATGAAAAATTTGTGCATGTATCCGGTTTTGATTGTACTTAAGTTAATGTTGTACTTATAGCAATGCATTATAGCATAGTATGCGACGATATGCAGTCGACCCACTGTCATATTCATTCAATTAACATAACATTTAAGTTTCGCGCATCCAAGTCGTTACGCGATGGGACGAAAGCTTAATATACTGATTAACTGATAAGAATATGCTAACTGTAGTTGATAAAGACTAAATGTTGTTAAATGAGAACTCGACTTAAACAGCAAATTAGTTGTAAAATACTCATTCAGCGACGTTGACTCTGCGCCATGCTGTAACGGGGAATTCCCCGTCCCCGTCCCCGTCCCCGTCCCCGTCCCCGTCCCCGTCCCCGTCCCCGTCCCCGTCCCCGTCCCCGTCCCCGTCCCCGTCCCCGTCCCCGTCCCCGTCC